>CAKNYM010049713.1:776-16066 GCA_932195095.1 Andricus curvator
ATATTTTCAAGCAAAAAAGACGAATTTTCAATAAAATAGTTGAACTTCTAATCAAAGAGTTGAATTTTCAAGCCGAAAAGACATTTTTCTCGAAGACAGTTGAATTTCCAACAAAAAAGTTAATTTCCAAGCAAGAAAGATGAATTTTCAACCAATAACGATGACTTTTCTACCATAAAAAATGATTTTTCTATCTAAATGGACAAATTTTTAACAAAATACATACATTTTCTACCAAAAAAGATACGTTTGCAACCAACACAAAATTTTAAATTATTCTACAAGAAAAAATTGTATTTTCAACCAGTTAAATTAAACGAAAAAAGACCAATTTTTAATAAAAGAGTTCAGTTTTAAATAAAAAAAAGGTGAGTTTTCAAACAAATAGTGGAATTATTAACTAAATAAGATAAATTTTTAACCTAAAATGTAATCGTTAAATTTTTAGTTTAAAAAATTAACTGTTAACACAAAAAAAACGAATTTTAAACTAGTTGAATTCAACCAAAAAAATCAAACATTAACAAAATAGTTTAATTTTGTACCAAATTGTTCAATTTTCAAGCTAACAATGCAAATTTTCTACAAAGCAGTTGAATTTTCAAGAAAAATTTAATTTAAAACCAAATACTGAATGACCGTTGATCATTCAGCATTGATGAATCTTCCACCAAAATTAAAAATGCATTTTTTAGAAAGTGGTTCAACTTTAAACAGAGTAATTGATTTTTTAACCCAAAAAAATGAATTCTGGTCAAAATATGTAATAGTTGATATTTTAATGACAAAAAGGTTTCAATTTAAAATAAAAAAAGCGTTGAATTGAACCAAAAAATACGAATTTTCAACTATATAGTTGAATCCTCAATAAAAACAGATTAATTTTCTGCCAAAAGGGACGAATTTTGAACAAAATACATGAATTTGTAACTATAAGAGATAAATTTTCAATTAAAAATAACAATTTTCAACCGGAAATGGAATAGCCACATTTTCAGTTTAAAATATTAATTCTTCAGAAAAAAACGAATTTTCAATAAAATAGTTCAATTTTTGACCAAAGAGATGAATTTTCAACTAAACTGGTGAATCTTAAAAAAATTAATTTTCAACAAGAAATCAACATTCTACGAAATAGTTGAATTTTCAAACAAAAAGATGATTTTTTAACCAAGAAGATTAATGTTCTGAGGTCAGTCTGTGGGTCGAGACTGATTCAAAAGAAATTATTTTAAATTAAATAAAGCTGGGAATCCTTTATTTAATTCGAGAGGGAAGGTTTCGTTATTTAATAACGCAGGCGGGGTGTTCAGGGTGTCCAGGGCGACGTTGCGGTGACAGCGATTACCGCCGTTACGGGAGCAATCCTCTCCGTAACGGGCATCTGCTTCAAAGAAGGGCAAGGGTGGTTTGGGTGATCCAGGGTATACAGGGCGACGTTGGGGTTCGTTCCGATGACGGCGATTGCTACCGATACGGGAGTAGTCCTCTCCGTAACGGAGATCGGCTTCGAGGAAGGGCGAGAGTGGTCCAGGGTATCCAGAACGTCGTTGCGATGGCTTCGATAGTTGTCGAGACGGGGGTAATCCTCTCCGAAACGGGGATCGGGTGTGACGCTGTTGTTATGGTGGCATACAAGCGTTAGAGGGTGGAGGTCCACGTATAAGGTAGGCGACATAAGGTTAAAAACTTGTGTTTATTTAAGTAGCGCCGAAGTGTACACTACGGGGACTCGGGGAGAAGTGTCTCTCGGTCTCGAAACGCGCTATACTTAAAGGCTAGCTCGGGCGGCGGCGCACTACTCACGGCGCAAGTGAGTGGGGTATTGGCCCGCGGTCGCGGTGCAAAAGTTAACGAGTGAGCATATTTTCGCGATGCTGCTGGATGCGGGTTTCGCACGATTGGCGCGTTTTCGCCAAGCAAATGTCTACAAGCGTGAACGTTTACCGAAGCCGCGCTTGCGCTGTCGATTGTCTGAGGGACTTTAACTTTTTCGGACTCAATGCCGCGACTCAATTTATTCTAAGTCGAATGACAGGTGGGGTTAGGATGCCCAGGCAACGAAAGAAAGAATCATGGATGTTGGCCAAACATTATTCGTGGTTATAAATATTATTTATAACCATGAATATAATTTGGCGGACATCAGTTCTACCAAAAAGGATGACTTTTCAACAAAGTACATGAATTTTCAACTAAAAAAAGATACATTTTTGACCCAAAAAGACGGATTTTCAAAAAAAAAAAAAAAAAAAAATAAAAATTAATCAAATAGTTGCAGTATCAACCAAACAGTTGAATTTTTAAGCGAAAAAGACAAATTTTTGCGAAGACAGTTAAATTTTCAATAAAAAAGCTCATTTTTAACGAAGACGAATTTTAAACCAAGAAATATGACTTTTCTACAATAAAAGATTAATTTTCTATCTAAACAGACGAATTTTTAACAAAACAGTTGAATTTCGACCGAAAAAGATTGCTTCAACAAAATAGTTAAATTTTAAACTAAATAATTAAATTTTTAACAAAATAGTCCAATTTTCAACCAAATGGTCAAATTTTCAAACAACTTAGATTAAAATTCAAGCAAAAACATTTGCATTTCCAACCAAATAGTTGAATTTTGAAGCCAAAAAGAAAAATTATTTAGAAGACTTTTCAACCCGAAAAGTTGAACTTTTAAACAAAAATCGTCATTTTCAACTAAGAAAGTTGAATTTTTAACTCGAAAGTTGAATTTACAACAAAAAAGTTCATATTCAACCAAGAAAAATGAATTTTCAACCAAAGGCGAATCAAAACTAATTTTCAACCAGTTGGAATTGAACGAAATTTTTTTTACGAATTTTAAACCAGTTGAATTCAACCAAAAAAGACAATATTTTTAACAAAATCGTTTAATTTTCTACCAAACTGTTGAATTCTCAACAAAAAGTTAATTTACAACCAAGTAGTGAATGATGAATCTGCAACCATAAAAAATGCATTTTTTACAAAGTGGTTCAACTTTGAACCAAGTAGTTGATTTTTCAATACAAAAAATGAATTCTGAACGAAACATGTGAAAGTTGACATTTCAACGACAAAAAGACTTCATTGTTAAATAAGAAAACGTTGAATTGAAGAAAAAAAAATCAATAAAATAGTTGAATCCTCAACAAAAACAGATTGTCTACGAAATGGGCGAATTTTCAACAAAATACAAAAATTCTAAATAAAAAAAAATATATAAATTTTCAACCAAACCGTTGAAATTTAAACTAAAAAAATCAATTTTCAACCAGAAATGGAATAGTTAAATTTTTGATTTAAAAAATTAATTTTCAACCAAAAATCAAACGAATTTTCAACAAAATATTTCATTTGTCCATCAAGAAGATGAATCTTAAACAACGAAAAAATTAATTTTTAACCAATTATCTCAACTTTCAACCAAATGGATGAATTTTCAACCAAAAAAGATGAATTCTTGACGAAATAGTTGCATTTTCAAAAAAAAAAAAAAAAAAATTTCAACCAAATAGTAATTGGTAACGTAGTTTATAGGCGGCCTGTAAGGCTGGGTCGAAAAAAAATGGAAATCGAAATTGTAACTGTGTAGAAAAGTAGTGTATTAGGACCCTTAAAAAGGCTTTTCTAGTGGTAAAAATACATTAGGAAAAAATTTGATACGCTGGGAAATCATACATGTAAACACAGTAAATTTTGGAAAAACTGCGTTTTGTCTTTTCATAAATTATTATCTTTCTTCAATTAACTCTAACAGATTTTCATAACATCTGAGGGCTTTTTACTGGTAAAAATACACTGGGAGAAATTAATTAGTCTATTTAAACAAAAAACAAAAAGGTAGTTTGTTTACCAAAAAAAATTGTTCGTATTTTTCGAAATAATTTTTTATTTCTTTAAAGAATCTTTTCTACGTTAGAGGACTTTTTACCTATACAAATACACTGGAAAAACAATAATTTCAAAAAATCCAAAAATTATTTTTAAAACTTCCTGCCTCCCTCTTTTCGATTCTTTAGGAATGCCAAGTTTTTTCTACTCAATTTTTACCAGTGCAAAACGCTTGAATGTATAATAGATTTATTAAAACTATTTGAAAAATGATAACTAAAAAAAATAAGATGATTTTTTGGGCAACTGCCATCTTTGTTTTTTCGTTACATAGACTTATAAATTTTTTTAAAAGTATTTTTATCAGTAAAAATACCCTCAGATTTTATAAGTATCTTTTATTACCAGTTGAAAAATGATCATTTAAAAAACACAAAACTCAGTTTTTCAAAAATTGACTATGTTTACATTTATGTTACTATCTTTAAAAATTCTTTCGTCATTCTTGTAAAATTTTAAATTGTTTTTTGAATACAGGGGTCCATCAAACATAAATTATCGCCTCGAAAAACGTTAATTAAGAAGCTGAAAAAATTTGGAGACATTTAAGACCACCGAAAACATTTTAAAAAATTTATATATATATATATAAATATCAAAAAAGTTGAAGTCGTTTTACAATCGACACCAAATTAATGATACTTTTTCAGGGACCTAATACACTACTTTTCCACATATTTCCAATTTTAATTTCCATAAAATTGTTTTTTGAAAACAGGGGTTCATAAAACATAAATTATCGCATAGAAAACGTTAATCAAAAAGCTGGAAAAATTTGGAGAGACAGTTAAGACCTCCAAAAACATTTTTAAAAATTGATATATATATCAAAAAAGTTACTCATATTTCCAATTTTGATTTCCATAATTTTGTTTTTTCGACCCACCCAGGGCTCGGAACTGCTCAAGCTTAAAAAAATAGTAAAATAGTAACCATACTTCTCTCAAAAAAGTAACTGAAAAGTAACAATAATGTGGCAAAAAAGTAACAAAAAAAAAAGATTTTTTAACAAAAAAGACGAAGTTTCCACCAAAATTATGAATCTTCAAAAAAAAATGTATGTTTAAGAAAGTAGTTCAACTTTTAACAAAATGGTTGCATTTTTCTGACTAAAAAAGATGAATTATTAACGAAAAATGTAATATTGATATGATAACCAAAAAATATTTAAATTAAATATAAAAAACAGTAGAATTCATTACAAAAAGACGATTTTTCAACAAAATAGGTTATTTTTCAAGCAAATTGTTAAGCTTTTAAGCCAAAAAGACCAATTTTTACAAAACAGTTGAATTTTCAACCAGCGAATATGGATTTTTGACCAAAAAATTATCTGTTAAACAAATAGTTGAATTTTCTATGAAAACAGGGAATAAAGTTAGATAAATTGAAATTTTTATCAGGATTCATAATAATTCAATTCATAGCCCTTTCTATACATTTAACATAGGAACTAATTATTATTCTATTGTTATTCCCTAATTTTCTTTCTAAAGTGCCAAAACTAAAAAAATTCGAATTTTTACATTCTTCAAAAGTTTTTAAATAATACGATTAATGAATTAATTCATTTCGTTATTTCGGGGAAAAAAATGTTACCTAAAGTAACCTTTTCATAAAATAAGTAACTTTTTAGTAACCACGGATCAAAAAAGTAACTAAGTTACTAAAAAGTAACCCGTTCCGAGCCCTGGACCCACCCCATTTTACATGGACGATTAATAATAAAAAAATTACCACTTCTGTAAAGTAAGTTCTTGCAGTCGCTGCTAAAAACCAGGCAGTCGTGAGATCGGTGAGGATAAAAAGTAATTTTAGAGCCCAATCGGTAAGGAATTTTTGCATTAAATTGAATGCTACGAGCCCTATTGGTGTCTCGTGAAATAAATCGCCACTGTAAGGATCTATTCCAAAATTCCGAAGGTAGACTCCTTCAGTTACTAAAAACAGAGAAGGAATATTAATAATTAATAAATAATTACCATCTTTCTTTATTTCCTTACGAAAAATTATCATAGGAAAATCAGTATAAGCCTATAATGATTTTCCTGTTATTTTTTCGCGATTGTAGGACATTATTCGAGGAATTATTATAGAAAAATCAGTATAGGAATGAATAATAATAAAATATTGAAAGAATTATTAAAAATTGTAGAGAAAATATAAATAAATAATTTATTTTGGACCTCTCATATAAATGTACATAAAAATAATAATATTATTATATATAATAATAATACATTTTAGGGAGTACTACTTAATGATGCATAATTAAATATAAATCCTATCATTGATTTTTACAAAATATATGTATAACATTCAAGGAATTAAGATTCAGAGAATTCAAGGTGTTAAGAGAATTCAGGAAATTAAAAGAATTCAAGAACTTCAGATAATTCAAGGAATTTAGAAAATTCAAGGAATTAAAAGAATGCAGGGAAATTAAGGAATTCTTATAAATTCCAGGATTGCAAAATAATGTGCGGTATTCAGATTAATGCAGAAGATTTCATAGAATTAAAATAATTCATGGAATTTTTATAAATTTTCGGAATTCCGGCTCTTCAAAATAATGCATGAAATTCAGATACATGCAGAAGAATTAGAGATTCACAAAACTAAAAGAATTCAGGAAAATTAAGAAATTCAGGAAATTTAAGGAATTCTTATAAATACCCTGAATCCCTTGAATTCCAGGACTCCAAAATAATGCACGGAATTCAGAAAAATGCAGAATTCAAGGAATTCAGGGAATTTTTATAAATTTACTGAATTCAGGACATCAAAATAATATATGGAATTCAGAGGAATGCAGAAGAATTCAAGGAATTAGGAGAATTTAAAGAATTCACAGAATTTAAGGAATTCAGGGAATTCTGCTAATTTGTCTAAATTCCAGGACGTCAAAATAATGTATGGAATTCAAATAAATACAGATGAATTTAAGGAACCGGAAGAATTCAAAGAATTAAAAAAAATCAAGGAATTCAGGGAATTCAAGGTATTAAGAGAATTCAGAAAATTAAAAGAATTCAAGAAATTCAGAGAATTCAACGAATTCAAGGAATTAAGAGACTTCAAGGAATTCAGAGAATTCAAGGTGTTAAGAGAATTCAGGAAATTAAAACAATGCAAGAACTTCAGATAATTCAAGGAATTTAGAAAATTCAATTAATTAAAAGAATGCAGGGAAATTAAGGAATTCTTCTAAATTCCCGGAATTTCTTAAATTCCAGGATTCCAAAATAATGTACGGTATTCAGATTTAATGCAGAAGATTTCATAGAATTAAAATAATTCAGGGAATTTTTATAAATTTTCGGAATTCCGGCTCTTCAAAATAATGCATGAAATTCAGATACATGCAGAAGAATTAGAGATTCAAAAAACTAAAAGAATTCAGGAAAATTAAGAAATTCAGGGAATTTAAGAAATTCTCATAAATTCCCTGAATTCTTTGAATTCCAGGGCTCGAAAATAATGCACGGAATTCAGAAAAATGCAGAATTCATAGAATTAAGAGAATTCAGGGAATTTTTCTAAATTTACTAAATTTCAGAACATCAAAATAATATATGGAATTCAGAGAAATGCAGAAGAATTCAAGGAATTAGGAGAATTTCAAGAATTCACAGAATTTAAGGAATTCAGGGAATTCTACTAATTTGTCTAAATTCCAGGACGTCAAAATAATGCATGAAATTCAAATAAATACAGACGAATTTAAGGAACCGTAAGAATTGAAAGAATTTAAAAAAGTCAAGGAATTCAGGGAATTTTTCTAAATTTCCTGAATTCCAGAACTTCAAAATTATGCAGGGAATTTAACGAATTCAGAGAATTCCAGGACGTCAAAATAATACTGAATTTATTATAATATTTTTTCATAAGGGCTCACAACCAATTGTAATAATTTCACTTCAATTTAAATATTTTCTTCGTAATAGCTAACATAAATATTAATTTTCACAATGTTTACAATTTTTGTAATAAAATTAGAAGAAAGTCCTGGTATTCTTGAAATGCCCTGAATTCTCTTAATTCCTTAAAGAACATAAAATAAGATAATAAACAAATAAAATAAATAAATAAAAAAACTGTAATAATTTCAATTCAATTTAAATATTTTCTTCCTAATAGTTAACATAATGATTTTAAAAAACCTTCCTGAAATTTCTTGAATTCTCTTAATTAATTAAATTCTTTGAAGTCTTCTGCATTTATCTGAATTGAATGCAATATATTTTGAAATCCTGGAATTCAAGGAATTCAGGGAATTAAAAAAAAATCTACGGAATTTATTAAATTCCCTGAATTCTCTAAATGCTCTGAATTCTCTTCATTCCATAAAGAAGATAAAATAAGATAATAAATAAATCAAAAATAAATACATTGTAATAATTTCAATCTAATTTAAATATTTTCTTACTAATTTTTTTTTGCAGGTAGTATTATTTTATTGAAAAGGTAATAAAATAGTACTTTAATATAAAATATAGATATAATCAAGAATAAAATAATATTGATAGGACAGAAAAGTATAAGAATTTTTGTAATTTTTGTAATAAAACTAGAAAAAAGTCCTGGTATTCAAGGAATTCAGGGAGTTTAGAAAAATTCCCTGAATTCTCTTAATTCCTTGAATTCTGTGAATTCCTCAAAAGCCATTCATTTCTTGAATTCTCTTAATTAATTAAATGCTTTGAAGTCTTCTGCATTTATCTGAATTGAATGTATTATATTTTGCAGTCTTAGAATTCAAGGAATTCAGTGAATTAAACAAAAATCACGGAATTCATTAAATTTCCTGAATTTTCTTAATTCCTTTAAGACGATAAAATAAGATAATAAACCAAAAATAAATAAATTTCAATCATTTTAATTCAATTTAAATATTTTCTTCCTAATATTTAACATAAATTATTTTTAAAAACGTTCCAAACTCGAGTTTTTTTATTTTTTTGCAGGTAATATTTATTGAAAAGGCAATGAAATAGTACTTTAATATAAAATATAGGTATAATCAAGAATAAACTAATATTGATGGGACAGAAAAGTAAAAGACTTTTTATAATTTTTTAAATAAAACTAGAAGAACGTCCTGGTATTCAAGGAATTCAGGGAATTTAGAAAAATAACCTGAATTATCTTAATTCCTTGAATTCTATGAATTCCTTAAATGCCCTGAATTTCTTGATTATTTAACATAATGATTTTAAAAAACCTTCCAAACTCGAGTTTAAAATTTTTTTTTAGGTAGTATGTATTCTAAAAGTAATAAAATATTACTTTAATTTTAAATATATAATAACCCTGGTGGACAAAAATTTAACAAGAAAGTATAACATTTCTACAACTGTAATTTTTTGTTAAAACATGCACTTTTTTGTAAAAAATTTATAAAATTTAACAAGAAAATACAATTAAATACAAATAGCTAATTTTTTCTTGTATTTTTTTGTAGAAAAGTAAAAAAATTAACAATAAATTACACGTTTCTACAATTCAAAATTTTTAATAACTTTTTATTAATATTTTTTTTACTTTGTTTTAAAAATCTACAAGGTATTACAGAAAACTAGAGAATTTTACGTTTTTTAAATTTGGGTGTTTGACGTCAAGAAAAGACTTTTAATTTTACTTAAATTATTGCAGAAAATTACAAATCTTTACAAAAAAATACAAGATTTCACAAAAGTTGAAATATTGGAAAACTGTACTTAAAATTATGTAGTAGTTCGATTATTCAAAATTGAACAATAATTTATTTTACAGGACGATTCTGAATCTGTTCAAAATTAAGCCAATTACAGATTTTAATGTTAAAAATAGAATTTTTTCAATTTGAAAGCCTCAGTAGTTAAAAAAATGTAAACGTTCGATTGAAACTTTATAAATTATTCTTAATTTTTAAATAATTTCCAATCAATAGATGAATAATTAAACGATGTTATTCAATTCCAAATATTGTTTCAATCTAAAATATTCCATTTTAGCAATTTAATTTGAAACTTTTTAATTAAGGATGACATTTTTTTGAATATTTAGCAATATTTTACTTTCAATTTAAAATAAGCAATTATAAATCAAATATTAAAAACTAAAGAATTTTAAACCGAAATATTTGAAATAGAAAGCCTTGAATCGTTAACATTTCAGAGTGTTAAATTTAAACTTTGAACGTTACAATTTTAATTGTTCTATTTAACAAAGTTTTAATACGTAAGTGAAGGTATTGAATTTTGATGCATAAATAGCAATTAAACAATTATTAATTTTGGACAAAATTTGAGTTCATTTGAGAGATATTTACAAGTTTTGAGAAGATCCAAACTTAATTTAAATCTAGAAAAGATTTCAAAAAATAAAAAAATAAATTTACATTTTCGAAGATTTCAAAATAAAATTTTGAAGCTTTTTAAGGATCTTTAAAGGTTTTAAGTGAAGAAAAAAATTCTTAATTTTGCTTAAAAATTCAAAAAATTCAAAATGACTTTTTATTTCGAAAAATTAATTTTAGAGAATATTTGAAAATATTTGAAACCATTTTTTTTTTTTTTGATAAATGAAAATTGAACAATTATTAATTTGGAAAATAATTACTTGATTATTTTATTATTATTATTATTTAAATAATTTAAAATCTGAAAAGACTTTAAAACATTTGAAACACAATGTATATTTTTGAAGATTTCGAACACAACATTTATAAGCTTTTTAAGCATTTTTAAAGGTTTCAAATAAATAAAAAATTTGCATCAAAAATCCTAGAAAAACTAGCATTTTTTTCTGTTGAACAGTTAATTTTAAAAGAATATTTAATAAGATTTTCAAAATTTTCAAAAAAGAATCTAGATGATTTTAAGCTATTTTTTTCACTTTTGTAGGATTTAAAAAAAATTGTAGACAAATTTGTAATACGTAAGTAAATTGATTGAATTTTGATGCATAAATAGCAATTGAACAATAATGATCAATTTGGAAAAATTTTGAGTTAGTTTAAGAGATATTTACCAGTTTTGAGAAGATCCAAACTTAATTTAAATCTGGAAAATATTTCTAAAAATAAAAAACTAAATTTACATTTTTGAAGATTTCAAAATAAAGTTTTGAAGCTTTTTAAGGATCTTTAAAGGTTTTGAGAAAAATAAAAAAATTCTTAAGTTTGCTTAAAAATTCAAAAAATTCAAAATGACTTTTTATTTTGAAAAATTATTTTTAAAAAATATTTAAAAAGGTTTGAAACCATTTTTTTTGTTTGATAAATGAAAATTGAACAATTATTAAATTCGAAAATAAAAAAGTAAGTTTAAAATATATTTAGAAGTTTTGAAAATATTGCAAAATAAGTTAAAATGTGAAAAGATTTCAAAACATTTGAAACACAATGTATATTTTTTAAGATTTCGAACACAAAATTTATAATCTTTTTAAGCATTTTTAAAGGTTTCAAATAAATAAAAAATTTGTATCAAAAATCGTAGAAAAACTAACAATTTTGTTGTTATTGAAAAATTAATTTACAAAGAATATTTAATAAGATTTTCAAAATTTTCAAAAAAGAATCTGGATGATTTTAAGCTAATTTTTCACTTTAGTAGGATTTAAAAAAAATTGTAGGCACAATTCGAGTTCCAAGTTAATAAAATTATTATTAGATTCCTGGAAAATTTTTAAATGAATTTTTTAATAGAATATTTAAAAAGATTTGAAACAATTTTTTTGTTTGATAAATGAGAATTGAATAATTATTAATTTCTAAAATATAAAGTAAGTTTAAAATATATTTAGGAGTTTTGAAAATATTCCAAAATAAGTTAAAATGTGAAAGGATTTCAAAACATTTGAAACACAATGTATATTTCTGAAGATTTCGAAAGGAAAATTTATAAGCTTTTTAAGCATTTTTAAATCTATCAAATAAATAAAAAATTTGTATCAAAAATCCTGCAAAAACTAGCTTTTTTTTTGAAAAATTAATTTTAAAATATATTTAATAAGATTTTCAAAATTTTCGAAAAAGATTTTTGATAATTTTAAGCTATTTTTTTCACTTTTGTAGGATTCTCAAAAAATTGTAGGCAAAATTCGAGTTCCAAGATAATAAAATTTTTATTAGATTCCTGGAAAATTTTTTAATTAATTTTTTAAAACAAAATTTTAATAGAATATTCAAAAAGATTTGAAACATTTGTTTTTGTTTGATAAATGAAAATTGAACAATTATTAATTAGGAAAATCATCAAGTAAGTTTCAAATATATTTAGAAGTTTTGAAAATATTCCAAAATAATTTAAAATGTGAAAAGACTTCAAAACATTTGAAACACAATGTATATTTCTGAAGATTTCGAGAGGAAAATTTATAAGCTTTTTAAGCATTTTTAAAACTATCAAATAAATAAAAAATTTGTATAAAAAATCCTGCAAAAACTAGCTTTTTTTGAAAAAGTAATTGTAAAAGAATATTTAATAAGATTTTCAAAATTTTCGAAAAAGAATCTGGATGATTTCAAGCTATTTTTTTCACTTTTGTAGGATTCTCAAAAAATTGTAGGTAAAATTCGAATTCCAAGATAATAAATTTTTTATTAGATTCCTGGAAAAATTTTAAATGATTTTTATAAATACAAATTTTTAATAGAATATTTAAAAAGATTTTCAAAATTTTCAAAAAAGAATCTGGATGATTTTAAGCTATTTTTTAGGATTTTGTAGGATTCTCAAAAAATTGTAGGCAAAATTCGAATTCCAAGATAATAAAATTTTTATTAGATTCCTGGAAAAATTTTTAATGATTTTTATAAAACAAACTTTTAATAGAATATTTAAAAATATTTGAAAAAATTTGCAAAAAAATACAAAAACGTACAAAATTCGTCTCAATAATAGAAAAAAATTGTACTTTCCTGTAATTTTGGTTGTAATTTATTGTATTTATTTGTAAATTCCTGTAAAAATAGTTGCAGTTTTCCGCACTTTTATGTACAAATTTTTCCAATAGGGAAAATAAGATTTATGGTATAGAAAAGTAAAAGAATTTTTATTTATTTTGTAATAAAATTAGAAGAAAGT
The DNA here is from genome assembly GCA_932195095.1 of Andricus curvator. Taxonomy (NCBI): domain Eukaryota; kingdom Metazoa; phylum Arthropoda; class Insecta; order Hymenoptera; family Cynipidae; genus Andricus; species Andricus curvator. The sequence continues at coordinate 13,751 of CAKNYM010049713.1, forward strand.
CCTGATATTCAAGGAATAAAATAAATAACTTTTCATAATTTCAATTCGATTAAAATATTTTCTTTCTAACAGTTAAAAAATTCAAAATCGAGTTTTTAAATTGATTTTGGACGTAGAATTGATTCAAAAGGTAATAAAACAGTAGTATAGAATAAAATATAGATATTAATGAAGAATAAAATATTGATGAAACCGTAAAGTAAAAGAATTTGTATAAACTTATAATAAAATTAGGAAAAAACTAACCTCTTTTCCAGGAATTGAGAGCTGTAGAAACTTCAACCCGGTCACTAATAACCTCCTGATACCTCGAATTCATTAATGAAAACCTTATAAAACTACCTAATGTGTAATAAAACAACCACTCCTTCTTAAACATTTTCACCATTTTTCCGAATCCCAGTTTCAACCTATTTTAATCGATCAATTAATACTTCATTACTATTTTTCTTTTTTTCGAGTACATTCGGAATTCGAGTCGCGTTTCCGAACAATAATTTAAACACGATTCATCTTAAAATCACTTAAAAAATTATAATTATTTGTCCGAATCTCTCAACATTTTTCATGTCTGACAGTTTCTTGACACGAATTTTGTAGGTTATGTTTGCCGGGTGTCAAGGTCAGGGAGGTTGGGTCTGTTACATGCCGATCTGCCGATGCTCCGAAATATTTTGACGTAAATATTTGATTCATCAGAGAATTTGCCACTTTTTTAGGAATAACGATTAACAATTGAAATCATGTTGTAATTTTTTTTCTATGTTCGACGAGGAAGAGAGGATACAAATTTTTGGAGATAGATAAATAAAAATTAATTTGTCGGTGAGTATACGGTATTTTTTATTTGAAAATTGATGTATAAATACTTAAATGTGTATGGAAAAACGTATTTTTTTCAGGAGGAATTCCAAAAGATGAATAAAAATCAGTATAAAATATTTGTCACGTGTTTCGTAGGAGTGATTGCAGTGGCCTCGTATAATATTCACGTTAAACCGCTTTGGGATCCTTCAGAATTCAGTGAGTTTTTTTTATGATGAATTTATCACATACAAATTATTTGAGAACATAGTAAATAAATTTTAACTGCAGTGGCAGCATATTCGAGTTTAACATTTTCTAACCTCAAAATATTGATCTATTCTTAATAGTTGTTTTAAAATTTCTAAAGAATTAGAATCCTAAAAGAAAAAAATTAATAAAAACAGAACGAATCTAAATTTAACGACGAAATTCTTGGAAAATAAGACAAAACAAGAATCTTCGGGGTGGCCACTATTTTTACAATTTTCGCCTCCCGGTTTGCTCCCGGTTCGCCTAATAAAATGTTGTGATTTCTATCGGTTTAGAAAAAATATATACTCTCTTTGCGAAACCCACAGTTTAATTTAATTATACAAATTCGTTTCTGGAAAATTTATCTGTTGAATTTTTAAATGAGCAGATAAATTTTCTATAAAAAAAGACGAAATTTCAACAAAATAGAAGAATTTCCCATAAAATAGTTGAATTGTCAAATAAAAAAGAATAACATTTTCAATCAAAAATGGAATAGTTAAATTTTCAGTTAAAAAAAACAACTAATTTTCAGCAAACAAAAAAAAACGATTTTTTAACAGAATACATTAATTTTAAAACAAATACCTAGTAGAATTTTATACTTAAAAAGATAAATTTTCAACAAAATAGTTCAATTTTTTAACCAAAGAGATAAATATCCAACTAAAATGGTGAAGCTTGTACCAAAAAATTAATTTTTAACAAAGTAGTTCAAATTTCTACAGAGTAATTGAATTTTCAATCAAATAGAATAATTTTCAAACAAAAAGCTAGACTAGTTCAATTTTCAGTTAAAAAAATACTTTTCAACAAAAAAAAAGAATTTTGAACAGAATACATGAATTTTAAACAAATATCTAGTAGAATTTTATACTTAAAAATATGAATTTTCTACCAAAAATTTAATATTTAAGTTTTCGGGTTAACAAATTAATTTTCAACAAAATAGTTCAATTTTTAATCCAAGGAGATAAATATTCAACTAGAATGGTGAAGCTTGTACCAAAAAAATTAATTTTTAACAAAGTAGTTCAAATTTCTACCAAGTAGTCGAATTTTCAATCAAAAAGATTAATTTTCAAATAAAAAGCTAGAATAATTCAATTTTCAGTTACAAAAATTCATTAAAAAAAACGATTTTTCAACCAGATGCATTTTCAACTAAAATAATGAATCTTCAACGAAAAAAAAAATAAATTTTTAACAAAGTAGTTCAACTTTTATCCAAGTAGTAGAAATGGCCTTGGAAGTTTG
>CAKNYM010049713.1:16076-36244 GCA_932195095.1 Andricus curvator
TTATCTGTTGAATTTTTAAATGAGCAGATTATTTTTCTATAAAAAAAGACGAATTTTCAACAAAATAGAAGAATTTTCCACAAAACAGTTGAATTGTCAAATCAAAAAGAATAAAATCTTCAGTTAACAAAATTCATTTTTAACCGAAAAAAACGAATTTTCAATAGAATACATGAATTTTAAACCAAATACCTAGTAGAATTTTATACTTGAAAAGACAAATTTTCAACGAAAAGTTGAATAGTTAAATTTTTATTTAAAAAAATAATTTTCAACAAAATAGTTCAATTTTCAACCAAAGAGATAAATATCTAAATGAAATGGTGAAGGTTGTACCAAAAAAAATTAATTTTTAACAAAGCAGTTCACATTTCTACCAAGTTGTTGAATTTTCAATCAAAAAAGATTAATTTTCAAACAAGCTAGAATAATTCAATTTTCAGTTTAAAAAATTTATTTTCACATAAAAGACGATTTTTCAACCAAACAGATGAATTTTCAACTAAAATGATGAATCTTCAAAAAAAAAAAATGAATTTCTAACAAAGTAGTTCAACTTTCAATCAAGTAGTAAAAAGGGCCTTGGAAATTTGGAAAGCTACTTTAAAAATATTCAGTTATACTTTTTCGAAAGTTTTCAATTTTTAATTCTTACGTTTTGAAAGAATTTAATTTTAAAGACTATAAATTTATATTGTACGATTTTCAGCAATTTAAATTCAAAAAATTTCTAATTGAAACACTAAATTTGGAAAAGGTCCACTATTAAGTTGTAAAATTCATTAATTATCAGCTTCCAATTTTTTGAAAGTACACAATTTTAAGTATTTCTTTGAAATTGTTAAATTTAAAATGCTTATTCAAGAAGAGAAGCGCGCTTTCAATTTTATATTCTACAATTTTTAAGGAATTAAATTTGAAAATTATTTGTCACGATTTTTGCGCTTTTGGAGTCAATTTTTTATTAAATAATTCATTATTTAACTAAGCATTGCTTTTAATGGGTTTTTCAACTATAAAATACAATTATTTTCAATCGATACAGTTTTGAAAGATTTAAAAACGAGACCAAACAATTTTTAATGTTTCGATATAAAATTATTCTGTTTTAAATGCTTTTAATTCAAAGTTGTATAATTTTAAACGATTCCAGTTTTAAATGCGTAGTATAGTTAAAAATCCAAAAGTTAAATTTTATAAAAAATTCGTCTGTTGAAAATTCAACTGCTGAATTTTGTAGAAAATTTGTGTTGAATTTTGTAGCAAATTCATCTCTGGAAAATTTAACTGTTGAATTTTCAACTGAGCAGATTAATTTTCTACCAAAAAGACAAATTTTCAACAAAATAGTTGAATTGTCAACTAAAAAATAATAATATTTGCAATCAAAAATGGAATAGTTAAATTTTCAGTTAAAAAAATTAATTTTCAACAAAAAAAAAACGAATTTTCAACAGAATACATGAATATTTTAAACCAAATACCTAGTAGAATTTTATGTTTAAAAAGATACATTTTCAACCAAAAATTGAATACATAAATTTTCAGTTTAAAAAATTAATTTTCAACAAAATAGTTTAGTTTTCAACCAAAGAAGTAAATATCCAATTAAAATGGTGAAGCTTGTACAAAAAAAATTATTTTTTAACAAAATAGTTCAAATTTCTACCAAGTACATAGTTGAATGTTCAATCAAAAAAATTAATTTTCAAACAAAAAGCTAGAATAGTTCAATTTTCAGTTAAAAAAATTAATTTTCAACAAAAAAAACGATGTTTCAACCAAACAGATGAATTTTCGACTAAAATTCAAAATTAAAGAAATTATTTAATTACTGAGATATCAATTTCAGGTAGTTTAATTTTTATCTATTGTGATATCCAAAAACACAATTTTTAATTTTTTGATTTAAAATCGTTTAATTTTTAACACTTACCTTAGAATTACTATTCATTCTTGAAATTTTCCAATCAAATATTTTTCAATTTGAAATGATTTATTTGTTTAAATCTTGAACTAAAAATAGGACAATTTTAAGAATTACATTACAAATTTAAAAAAATACATATTTTCAATTAAATAGTTTCATTTTCTACTAAATTAATGAATTTCCAGGTCAAAATGGAATAGTTACATTTTCAGTTCAAAAAATTAATTCTCAACCAAAAAAAGAAGAATTTCCGACAAAATAGTTAAATTTTCAATCAAAGATATGGATTTTCAACTAAAAAATAATGAAACATTTGAATTTTTAACAAAAAAGTTAATTTTTAATTAAGTATGTAGTTTAATTTTCTACTAAATTGTTGAATTTACAAGATAAAAGATGAATTTTCTACAAAACAGTTGAATTTTCAACCCGAAAATATGAATTTGCAACTATAATGAGGAATCTTGGACCGACAAAAAATGGAAGTTTTTAGAAAGTACAACTTTAAGCCAAGTAGTAGTTGATTTAAAAAAAAATTAATTTGAAATAAAAAAATGTTGAATTTAACCAAAACAGATATTACATTGAAAATTAAAAAATAAGGAATACAAAACAAGATTGCTATAATATGATTCCAATGTTTGAAATTTCACAATTTTAAGTTCTTTAAAGCAAAATTACTGTATATTTACATCTAAAATTATTAAATTAAAAACTGATTATCAAGGCTTTTAATATGAAAATTTGAAAGATTTAATAGCGAAATTGTCATGACATTTTTAATATTTGAATTTAAAACTAAAACATTGTAAAATTCAAACTCTTCAAAAATTAAGAAATTTCAAACCACAGCTTTTCGAATTTGAGTTTTCAAGCAAAAAAAATCTTTAGTTTCAAGCCCTCAAAGGTTAAACTGTTTTAGAATTGCTCATTCAAAACTATAATTTTAAATTGAAAATGTAGAAATTTAAATGATAATAAATATATTATTAACAAGTATCATATCTTGAAGTATCGAGTGACATTCAAAGTGATTGGATAGATTTTTCTACAAGAAAATGCGATTTCTATAAAAAAAAATCACTGTCATTTTCACCGTTCAAAATTTCAGAATTTTAAATATTGTGAGACATATTGTGAACCTTTGAAGTATAATTATTCTAAACACTTTGAAAATTATATGCTTTCTAATTGGAAACTTTCAAAATAATGAATTTAAACTTGAAGAGTAAAATATTAAAAAATTCCAAAATTAGTTCAAAAATTAAAGAATTCTTACATTTAGGATCTTGAAACTAATCATTAGAAATAATTAATTTTTGTAATTTTTTTTATGATTTTTTTTTGTTACAATTGCAGAACAGAAAAAGTCGCGAGACGAAAAAGAACGCGAAAAGTGAGCGAAATAATAGAAGCTCTCCCGGTTTTCCCGGGTGGGTGGCCACCCTGATCTTATAATCAAATTTGGCCAGATTAAATAAATAAATCATTAGATTCTTGTTTTTTTTTTTCAATTTTCAAGGATTTCACTGTTAAAAGTGAAAACTCTCCTTTATTGGAAACTGTTTATAATTAAAGATTGCAGAATTAAATTTATAGAAATTTTTCAAATCACACTTTTCATTCAAAGATATTTAATATTTACATATTTCAAAATTAATGCGAAAATAAAATAATAAGCTCAAACATTTTTCTGTGTCATTCCAGAAAATTTAAGGACCCGACCAATGCCAAGATCGGAAAATACGGAAAAGCCGCATTGAAATGAAAACTTCATAATGTTTTGATTCTTACCTAAATTATATTTATTTTGTTAAATAGCGATGTTTAATCATAAATAGTGAGAGTATAAAATAAATGCTATCTGCATCGATTTGTTTTTAATAGACTGTACATTTTTTTTTCTCTGAAATAATAGATTAATTATATAATTAAAGTTAGGGATATCACTCAATTTAAAAATCATCATCATTGCAGACGTCGAGAAAAACATCGTATGCCTCTCGATTACAATTTTTTCCATCCGGTGTGAATACGTATTTGTGAAAGGTTCCATCCATACAAACGGCTGAAATCAAGTTTCAAATTATTAATGAATTGAGATGTTGAAATCAAATTTAAAAATTAGTACGTACCGATTACTGAATTTTTTGACCCAAAAGCACAGACACAGGGGCTTTCGGGCGGCACCGTAAAATTCGTTAAAGCCCATTGGCTGTCGACATAATTTCCCAGGAATCCCATTTTTGAAAATCTATAAAATAAACTCTATTCAAATTCCATGCTGTACAGCCTAAAATGCTCTCAAGCAGGGGAAATAGAGTGATTTTTCACAATAATAGGAGAATAGTTGAATATTCAATTTTGTTTTCAATTAAGTTGTTAAATTTTCAACCAGAGGTGAATTTTCTACTAGGAAGATTATTGTTCCACCCAAAATAACGAATTTTCAACAAAATACATGAATTTTCTACCAAATAATTGAATTTTAAAATTATAAAGGACAAATTTTCAACCAAAAATGGAATAGTTATATTTTCATTCAAACAGGTGAATCTGTAAAAATTGAATTTTTAACAAAATAGTTGAACTTTCTACCAAAAAAGATTAATTTTGAACTAAATAGTTAAATTTTCCAACAAAATGATGAATTTTCCACCAAGAAGGTTAATATTACACTAAAAACATGAATTTTGAACAAAATACGTGAATTTGAAAAAATTGTTGTATTTTGAAGCCAAAAAGACCAATTATCTACAAAACATTTGAATTTTCAACCTGAAAATATATGATTTTTCAATGAGAAAATTGATTTTCTACCAAATAGTAAAATTTTCAAATAAATAGTTGGATTTTTAACCAAATATTTGAATTTTCTACCAAAATAGTTGAATATTCAACCAAAAATACGAATTTTCAACAAAAAAGTTATTTTTCAACCAAACAGTTTAATTTCGAACTAAAATTTAGAATCTTCAACCAAAAAATATTTTCTATCAAAAGAGATGAACTTTCAACCCTAAAATATGAATTTTTAACTAAAATGATGAATCTTTAAATAAATGGAATTTTTAACAAAGTATATAGTTGAATTTTCAACCAAAAAAGATTAATTTTCAATTAAATAGTTACATTTTCAACCAGAGATGAATTTTCCATTAAGAAGATTATTGTTCTACCAAAAAGACGAATTTTCAACAAAATACATAAATTATCAACAAAATTGTTGAATTTTGAAGCCAAAAAGACAAAGTATCTACAAAACCCGAAGTTTTTAACCCGAAAATATACGATTTTTCAACAAAAAAGTTAATTTTCAACCAAATAATTTAACTTTAAACTAAAATTTTGAATCTTCAACCAAAAAATATTTTCTACCAAAAGAGATGAACTTTAAACCCTAAAATATGAATTTTTAACTAAAATTATGAATCTTTAAAAAAATGGAATTTTTAACAAAGTATATAGTTGAATTTTCTACCAAAAAAGATGAATTTTCAATTGAAGAGATTAATGGTTGACCACAAAGAAAATGAATTTTCAACAAAATTGTTGAATTTTGAAGCAAAAAAGACGAATTATCTACAAAAAATGTGAATTTTCAACCCGAAAATATATCATTTTTCAGCAAACAAGTTAATTTTAAACCAAATAGTTTAATTTTTAAATGAAAAGTTGAATTTTTAACCAAATAGTTGAATATTCAACCAAAAATATGAATTTTCTACAAAAAAGTTCATTTTCAACAAAATAGTTTAATTTTGAACTAAAATTATAAATCTTCAACCAAAAAATATTTGGCTACCAAAAGAGATGAAATATCAACTATAGAATATGAATTTTCAGCTAAGAATATTATTGGTCTACCAAAAAAAAAACGAATTTTAAACAAAATACATAACTTTTCACCAGAATTGTTGAATTTTGAAGCCAAAAAGAGGAATTATCTACAAATCCTTTGAATTTTCAAATAAATAGTTTAATTTTTAACCAAATAGTTGAATTTTCTACCAAAACAGTTGAATATTCAACCAAAAATAGGAATTTTCAACAAGAAAGTTATTTTTCAACCAAATAGATTAATTTCGAACTAAAATTTAGAATCTTCAATCAACAAATATTTTTTATCAAAAGAGATGAACTTTCAACCCTAAAATATGAATTTTTAACTAAAATGATGAACCTGTTAAAAAATTGGAATTTTTGACAAAAGTAGTTGAATTTTCAACCAAAAAAGATGAATTTTCAATTAAATAGTTAAATTTTCAACCAAAGAGATGAATTTTCCATTAAGAAGATTATTGTTCTACTAAAAAAGAAGAATTTTCAACAAAATTGTTCAATTTTGAAGCCAAAAAGACGAATTATCTACAAGACCCGAAGTTTTTAACCCGAAAATATACGATTTTTCAACCAAATAATTTAATTTTGAACTAAAATTTGGAATCTTCAACCAAAAAATATTTTCTAACAAAAGAGATAAACTTTCAACCATAAAATATGAATTTTTAACTAAAATTATGAATCTTTAAAAAAATGGAATTTTTAACAAAGTATATAGTTGAATTTTCAACCAAAAATATGAATTTTCTACAAAAAAGTTAATTTTCAAGGAAATAGTTTAATTTTGAACTAAAATTATAAATCTTCAACCAAAAAATATTTTGCTACCAAAAGAGTTGAACTTTCACCTCTAAAAGATGAATTTTCAGCTAAGAATATTATTGGTCTACAAAAAAAAACGAATTTTCAACAAAATACATAACTTTTCAACAGAATTATTGAATTTTGAAGCCAAAAAGAGGAATTATCTACAAAACCTTTGAATTTTCAAATAGTTTAATTTTTAACCAAATAGTTAAATTTTCTACCAAAATAGTTGAATATTCAACCAAAAATATAAATTTTCAATAAAAAAGTTAATTTTAAATTAAATAATTTCATTTTCTACTAAATTAATGAATTTACTAGATAAAAGACAAATTTGCTTCAAAAGAGTTCAACTTTCAACTAAAATGATGAATCTTCAACCAAAAACACTGAGTTTTATTACAAAGTAGTTCAAATTTAAACCAAGTGGTTGATTTTTCAAAAAAAAAAAAAAAAATTGTTTCAAATAAAAAACAGTTGAATTCAACCAAAAAAAGATTAATTTTGTACCAAAAAGGCGAATTTCAAACAAAATACCTAAATTCTTAACCAAATAGTTGAATTTTCAACTAGAAAAGATCATGTTTCAATTAAAAATATCAATTCTTAACAAACACAAAAATTTCAACAAAATGATGAAACTTCACAAAAATAATTAATTTTTAACAAAATAGTGGAAAATTCAACCTAATAGTTGATTTTTCAACCATAAAGATGATTTTTTAACCAAGAAGATTAATTTTCAACCAAAAAAGATGAATTTGCAGCAAAATACATAAGTTTTCAACTAAGTAGTTGATTTATCAAACAAAAAACAAACGAATTTTAAACAAATACATGAATTTTTAACCAAATAGTTGATTTTCCAACTGAACCAAAATTTGATAGTTAAATTTTCAGTTTATAAAATTAGTTTTCAACCTAATATAAAACGAATTTTCAACAAAATAGATAAATTTTAACGAAAGCGATTGACCTTCAACCTAAAACATGAATTTTTAAAAAAGTAGCTTAACTTTCAACCAAGCAGTTGATTTTTTTACCAAAAAAGATGACTGTTTAACAAAATAGTTGAATTTTCAAAAAAAAATTTAAATTTTCAACCAAATAGTTGAATTTTCCACTAGAAAAGATCAATTTTTAATCAAAAATAGCAATTTTCAACTAAAAATTAAATATTTACATTTTCAGTAACAAAAGATGAAAGAATTTGTAACAAAATAATTAAATTTTCAAACAAAGATATGAATTTTCAACTATAATGATGTAAGATTTGAATTTTCAACCCGAAAAATATAAATTTTCAACAACAACAACAAACAAATTTTCTACAAAACAGTTGAATTTACAATTAAATAGTTGAATTTACAACTAAAACGATGAATCATCAATAAGAAAACTGAGTTTTTACAAAGAAGTTTAACTATAAACCAAATAGTTGATTTTTCAACAAAAAGTTACACTTTTAACCAAAAAGGATGAATTTTCAACCAAGAAGATGAATTTTCTACAAAAAAAGATGAATTTTCAACAAAATACATGAATTTTCAACCAAATAGTTGAATCTACAACTCGGAATGATCAGTTTTTAATTCAAAATATCAATTTTCAACCAAAAAAATAATACTTTTCAACAAAATATTTAAATTTTCAACTAAAATGATCAACCTTCGACGAGAAAAAAGAATTACCATCAGAAGAGTTCCAAATTCAACCCAATAGTTGAATTTTCAATCAAAAAGATGATTTTTTAACCAAGAACATTAATTTTCAACCAAAAAATACGAATTTTCAACAAAGTACATAAACTTTCAACTAAGCAGTTAAATTTTCAACCAAAAAGATTATTTTTTTAACCAATAAGATAAATTTTCAACCAAAAAATACGAATTTTGAACAAAACACATGAATTTCAACCAAATAGTTGATTTTTCAATCAAATAGTTGAATTTTAAACTAAAAAAGACCCATTTTCAACCAAAATTAAATAGTTGAATATTTTCAGTTTAAAAAATTCGCTTTCAACCAAAAATGAAAGGAATTTTCAACAAAATATTTAAATTTTCAACCAAAGCGATTAATCTTCGACCTACAAAAATTAATTTTTAACAAAGTAGTTTAACTTTCAACCAAGTCGATGACGTTTTGACCGAAAAGAATGACTTTTTAACAAAATAGTTGAATTTTCAACAAAATAATGAAATTTTCAATCAAATAATTAAATTTTTTACCAAAAGGATGAATTCTCAACCAAAAATATAATAGTAGACTTTTCAATTGAAACGAATGAACTTTCAAACAAAAATAGTTTGATTTTCCTATTGGGTTCTGTTAATTCGGTTCGTATTTATGCAAAAAACGAAAAAAAGAAATTTTTGGAAAACAAGGGAGAAAAGAGGAATTCTTTAAAAAAGGGGAAGAGTTTTTTGTTTGACTAATCAAATCTTAAAAATATTTTTACGTCACTAAGACAAGATGGGAATTTTTAAATAAGACATTAAATAAAATTTTCTGTAAAAAAAAAGAACAGCTGAAGAAAGCTCAAGTTGAAAGGTGTTCTTTTTCACATAAAATTTTATTTAATGTCTTATAGTGTCGTACTTTACATAAAATTTATAGAAAATTACTCACGTGGATTTTTTATTAAGATGTGTGTCTTTGATAGCGAATATGTGAACGGTTCCCTTATCACCAGAAACACAGAGATATTCCGAATCTCTGCTGAAGCTTATGCTGTAAAAAAGATATTTTAGAAACAATAAATATGAAACGATAATAATAAATTAATAAAGCAGGCCTCTGACTTATTTTTTAAATGATTGTCGCTATTTGTGAACAGAGACTGAAAATACTTTTTGGATTAAAAAATCAACTATTTGGTTGAAAGTGGAACTACTTTGTTAAAAATTCATTTTTTTTGCTGATAATTCATTGCTTTAGTTGGAAAACCTTTTTTTTTTTGTTCAAAATTTAACTATTTGGTTGAAAATGTCTGTATTTTGTGGAAACTTTGTATTTTGTGGTAGAAAATTAATCTTGGTGACTAATGAACATTTTTCGTTAAAAATTAATGTATTTTGTTCAAATTTAATCTTTTTGGTTAAAAATTCATTTCTTTGGCTTGAAGATTAGTTTTTTTATTGCAATTTAATTTTTTTAACTGAAAATTTAACTATTTCATGTTTGGTTGAACATCAATCTTCTTCGGTTGAAAATTCAACTATTAGGTTGAAAATTCCATTAAAAATTAAAATATTTGGTTGAAAAATTCATTTATTTTATTAAAAATTATTCTTTTTTGGTACAAAATTAATCTTTTGGTTGAAAATTCATTTCTTTGGTTGAGATGATTTGTTTGAAAAAAATGAAAATTAATTTTTTTAAATAAAAAAAGTAGATTTTTGTATAGCCATTTATTCTTGTTGGTGGAAAAAAATTTATTTCTCTAATTGAAATTTGAAATATTCTATTTTTTGTTGAAAATTTATCTTTTATAGTTGAAAATTTATCTATTTTGTTAAAAATGTATCTTTTGTTGGAAGAAAATAATCCTTTTTGGTTGAAAATTGAACTATTTCGTTAAAAATTTATTTCATTTAGTTAAAAACTTATTTCCCTAACTGAAAATTAAACTACATACATGAATTTTTCAACCAAAAAGGTTAATTAGTCACCAAGAAGATTAATTTTCTACCACAAAAGACAAAGTTTCAACAAAATAGAGAAATTTTCAACTAAATAGTTGAATTTTCAACTGAAGAAGATTAATGTTCAAACAAACATGATATAGTTAAATTTTCAGTTAAAAAAATTGATCTTCAATAAAAAAAAACTAATTTTGAACCAAAAATATAAATTTTCTACAAAAAGATTAATTTTTAACAAAATACATGAAGTTTTCAACAAAAAATGTGAATTAGTTACCAAAAAGATTAGTTTTTTACAACAAAAAACAAAGTTTCAACAAAATACAGAAATTTTCAACAAAACAGCTGAATTTTCAAACAAATGTTGAATCAAACATGGAACAGTTAAATTTTTAGTTTAAAAAATTCATTTTCGACAAGAAAAAAACGAATTTTTAAACCAAATAGTTGAATTTTCAACTAAGGAAGATGAATATTCAACCAAACATGGAATAATTCAATTTTCAGTTAAAAAAATGTTTACAAAATAGTTAAATTTTGAAAAAAAATATTTCAACTGAAATGATGAATCATCAATTAAAAAAATGAATTTTTAACAAAGTAGTTTCACTTTCAACTAAGTAATTGAATTTTTATCCAAAAAAGGTTTATTAGTCGCTATTCACGATTAACGAAAATCTGGAAAATGTAATCAAATAGATATATTGGAAGAAAAATCCTAGAATTTTTAATAGAACTAGCAAAAATTAACCGTCTGTGTTGTCCAGATAAAATTTTTACAAGAAATTACAACATTTCAACAACTGTAATTTTTTGTTAAAACATGTACTTTTTTTGTAAAAAAATGTACAAAATTTAACAAAAAAATACAGTTATATACAAATAGCTCATTTCTTCTTGTATTTTCTTGTATAAAAATAAAAAAATTATCAATAAAGTACAATTTCTACAATTAAAAAATTTGTATAACTTTATATTAATATTTTTTTACTTTGTTGTAAAAATCTCCAAGATATTACAGAAAACTATGGGATTTTACATTTTTTACATTGTTGTAGAAAATTACAAATCTACAAAAAAAAATACAAGACTGGTAGCTTATTCTAGAAATGTACGAATTTAAACAAAAAAATATAAATTTTTACAAACAATACTTTTAGAATCCGCATCAACGTTTCGACTTGTACTTTGCTGACAATTTTTGTAGGATATGTAATATTGTATAAGTTTCTACAAAAAACTACAACTTAAAAAAAATTACACTTTTACCAAGAACTTTTGCTATTATAATAAATCACATTGAACTGTAGTTCGATTATTGAAAATTGAACAATAATTTATTTTACAGGACGATTCTGAATCTGTTCATTATCAAGCAAGTTACAGATTTTAACGTTAAAAATAGAAATATTTCAATTTGATTTTTTAATTAAGAAAGACATTTTTTTGAATATTTAGCAATATTTTACTTTTTATTTAAAATGAGCAATTATAAATCAAATATTAAAAACTAAACAATTTGAAATTAAATTATTTGAAATAGAAAGCCTTGTATCGTTTATATTTCAAAGTGTTAAATTAAGAATTTGAACGTTACGATTTTAATTGTTCTATTTAACAAATTTTTAATATGTAAGTGAAATTATTTAATTTTGATACATAAATAACAATTAAACAATTGAACAATTATCAATTTGGAAAACATTTGAGTTAGTTTAAGAGATATTTACAAGTTTGAGAAGATCTAAACTTAATTTTAAACTGGAAAAGATTTCGAAAAATAAGAAACTAAATTTAGATTTTTGAATATTTTGAAATAAAATTTTGAATAATAAATGACAATTGAACAATTATTAATTTGGAAAATAATCCAGTAAGTTTAAAATATATTTAGATGTTTTGAAAAGATTCCAAAATAATTTAAAACGTGAAAAGATTTCAAAGCATTTAAAACACAATATAGATTTTTTTTAATAATTTAAAAAGAATATTTAATAAGATTTCCAAAATTTTCAAAAAAGAATCTGGATGATTTTAAGGTATTTTTTTTATTTTTGTAAGATTTATAAAAAATTCTAGCAAAAATTTGAGTTCCAATATAATAAAATTATTATTAGATTTCTGGAAAATTTTTGGATGATTTTTTTAAAACAATTTTTGAGAGAATATTTAAAAAGGTTTTAAAACAAATTTTAATGTATAAATGAATGCTTCCAGCTTAAAATTGTCTTAAAATGATATAATTTTGAAAAATCAATTTTTTTATTCATTCTTCAATTCATAGCATTGTTAAAATTTAAAATTTTGCAGTTTAACGGCTTTTAATTTAAAAATTTTCAATTAAAAAGTGTTAAAAGCTTCCATTTTATATCGAAAATTATTGAGCGTTTGAATTAACATTTTTTCAAGCTTTAATTTAAAAAGTTTAAAATTCAAAAGTATTCCACTTTGAGTGTTTTAATTTGCGGTTCAGTTTTTATAACTTTAAATGAAAAAATGTTCATCTTCAAGAGTTCGAATCTTTGAATTTCAATAACCGTGATCAATTCTTTCTCAGTTGTTCAATTTTTATTTGTGGTCAAAAAGTTGTTCTTTTCCGACCCAGGATGACAAATATTGAGAATATTGCAAAGACATAATTTTAAATCACACATTTGGTGGCCAATCGATTGCTATATATTTGAAAAAATCTTTTGTTTTTTTAATAACGATTACTCATTATTGTCTTTTAATATTCTACCACCCCTTTAAAGTTTAATCATAGAAGCTTTTTTAATAGCGATCATGTACACATCTTAATTTAAAATTATCTCATTGCAATATTCTAAATATTTGTCATCCTAGGTCGAAAAAGAACAACTTTTTGGCTGCAAAACCTGTAAGTTTCTGTAGGTTCTTGTAGTTGTATATTTTTTGTAAATTCTTGTACAAAATTAAAACTAAAATAAAATACAACAATGTACAAAAAAGTACAAAATTCGTTTCAATAATAGAAAAAAGTTGTACTTTCCTGTAATTTTGATCGTAATTTATTATATTTATTTGTAGATTCCCGTGAAAATAGTTTTAGTTTTCTGTACTTTTTTTGTAAAAATTTTTCCGTCAGGGATTTTTTAAATTAAAAGCCTTTAAACTGCAAAATTTTAACTTTTATACATTGTACAGTTCAGATTTAAAAAAATAGAAATCCACGCTATCATTTTAAATACTGTGAATTGAAGAATGAATAAATAAATTTATAAACTTTCAAAATTATATCATTTTAAGCAATATTAAGCTAGAAACATTAATTTAGACACTAAAATTTGTTTTGAAATCTTTTGAAATATTCTCTTAAAAAATCATTTAAAAATTTTCCAGGAATCTAATAATAATTTTATTATCTTGGAACTCCAATTTTTCCTACAATTTTTTGAAAATCCTACAAAAGTAAAAAAAAAATAGCTTAAAAACATCCGGATTCTTTTTTGAAAATTTGAAAAATCCTATTAAATATCCTTTTAAAATTAATTTTAACAAAATTATGAGGTTTTCTAGGAATTTTGATACATTTTTTTTTCGTTTGAAACCTTTCAAAGTGCTTAAAAAGCTTATAAATTTTGTATTCGAAATCTTAAAAAATCAACATTGTGTTTTAAATGTTTTGAAATCTTTACACATTTTACATTATTTTGGAATCTTTTCAAAACTTCTAAATATATTTTAAACTAACGAGATTCTTTAGCAAATTAATAATTGTTCAATTGTCATTTATCAATGCAAAAAAAATTTAATGTCTTTAAATATTCTCTAAAATTAATTTTTCAAAATTAAAAATCATTTTGAATTTTCCCAGCAAATTTAAGAATTTTTTTTCTTTTCTTAAAACCTTTAAAGATCCTCAAAAAGCTTCAAAATTTTATTTCGAAATCTTCAAAAATCTAAATTTAGTTTTTTATTTTGCGAAATATTTTTCAGTTTTAAATTGAGTTTGGATCTTCTCAAAACTTGTAAATATCTCTTAAACTAACTCAAATTTTTTCCGAATTTATAATTGTTTAATTGCTATTTATGCATCAAAATTCAATAATTTGACTACTTCAAATATTTCAGTTTAAAATTGTTCAGTTTTTAATATTTGATTTTATAATTGCTAATTTTAAATGAAAAGTAAAATATTGCTAAATATTCGAAAAAATGTCTTCCTTAATTAAAAAATGTCAAATTAAATAGTTTAAAAATGGAATATTTCAGATTGAAACAATATTTGAATAGAATTTTGAATTGAATAAGAGCGTTTAATTATTAATCTATTAACTTAAAATTATTTTTAATTAAGAATAGTTTATAAAGTTTCAATCGAACGTTTACATTTGTTTAACTACTGAGGCTTTCAAATTGAAACATTTATATTTTTAATGTTAAAATCTGTAACTTGCTTAATGTTGAACAGATTCAGAATCGTCCTGTAAAATAAATTATTGTTCAATTTTCAATAATCGAATTGAAAAGTTCAATGTGATTTATTATAATAGCAAAAGTTCTTGGTAAGAGTGTAATTCAAATGAATTGAAAACAATTTCAAAATATAAAAAAACTTCATTGAATTCAGTAACTTTGAAATGAGCTTAGAAAAATTCGAGGGAATTCAAAGGAATTTGATGGAATGCCTAAGATTTCAAGGTGAGATTAAAAGACTTTAGGATCAATTAAATAAAAACTTTTTAAAAATCAAAAAAAAAAAAATCATTGACAATTCAGTCAATTTAGAAGAATTCAAGTGAATTAAAATAATTCAAGAAAATTCCAAGGAATTTAAAAGAATTGAGGGTAAATTAATACAAATTTAGGGTAAATTCCAAAAAATAATTTCAAATCTCTTCAAATCTTTGAAACCCTATTAATTTATAACCAAAAAAGTGAATAAGGACTATAAACCAATTTAAAAGAATTGAAATGAACTAAAAATAATTTTAATAAGCGAAAAAATTCCATTGATTTCAGTAAAATCTGAGTGAATTTAGTGGAATTTAAGGGAAATGAGAAGAATTCGATGAAATTCATAAAAAATTAAGCTAAATTAAAAAATCAATCAAGTGAATTGGAAACGATTCAAAAATATAAAAAAAGTAATTGAATTGAGTAAGTTTAAAATGTGTTTAGAAAAATTAAAAGGGCCTTCAAAATGATTTAATTTAATTTAAAAATTTAAGGTGAGTTTAAAATACTTCTAGATGAATCAAACAAAAACTTTTTAAAAATCCATTTAATTGAGTAAAATTGAGTGAATTTAGAAGAATTCAAAAGAAACAAGTGACTAATGACTACAAAACAATTAAAATGAATTGGAAGATTGGTTAAAAATAAAGAAAATACATTTATTTCAGTAAAGTTGGAGTGAATTTAGAGCAATTTAAGGGACACGAGAATAATTCGATGAAATACATAAAAAATCAAACTGAATTTTAAAAAAATCAAGTGAATTCAAAAGAATTTGATTAAATTCCTAAGAATTTAAGGTGAGTTTAAAAGACGTCAAGATCAATTTAATAAAAACTTTTCAAAAATCCATTGAATTGAGTAAAATTGAGTAAATTCAGAAGAATTTAAAAGAATTCAAAACAACTTAGGATAAATTAATAAGAATTCAGGGCGAATTCCAAATAAATTGCAAAAAATATTTTTAAATCTCTTCAAATCTTTGAAACCCTACGAACACCCTCACTTCTTGGGAATAAATTCTTTGAAATCTATTAAAATATAAAAATCCCTAAAAATGACTAAAACCCTTGAAACTGTTTAAATCTCTTTTAAATCTTTTAAAATTTCCTATTGAAATCCCCTGAAACTTTTTAAAGCCCTAGAAAACGCCTGGGAATCTTTTAAAATAACCTAAAATATTTAAAATCCTTTAAAATCGTTTAAAATCCTTTTTTGAAATGTTTAAAGCTCTTGAAAATGCCATGGTATTTGAAAAAAATACCTTAAAATATTTCAAAACCTTTGATCATTTTATCAATTGATCCTAAGGATCCATAAAATAAAAACTTTTAAAAATTCAAAAAAAAATCCATTGAATTAAGTAGAATTGAGTAAATTAAAAAAAATTTAAGTTAATTAAAAAAATTCAAAAGGATTCCAAAGAATTAAAAAAATTCAGGATAAATTAATAAGAATTCAGGGTGAATTCCAAAAAATAAGTTCAAATGTTTTAAAATCTTTGAAAAGTATTTAAAACTATCTTAAAACTTTATAGGTCCTGTAAATTCGTTCCATATCTTCCCAAATTCTAGGAAATTCTTTAAACCCTCGTGCAAATTGTTTTAAATCCTTTAAAAGCCTTGAAAATTCTTTGCAAATTTGTTAATCTCTTGAATACATATAAATAACCTAAGCCATTTTAATTCCTTCAAAATCTTTTAAAATCCATCGAAACTTTTAAATGTTCTTGGAAATTCCTTGGAAATTTTGAAAATACCCTAAAATATTTCAAACTCTTTGAAATCCCTTCAAATGATTGAAATAAATTAAAAATTCCTTGGACTATTTTAAGATTTTCTAAAATATTTAAAATACTTTGAAATCGTACGAAATACTTCACTTCTCGTGAATAAATTCTTTAAAATCCGCTAAAATATTATAAAATCCCGTGAAATTCGATGATGTTATTTCCTGGAATCCTGGAAACTGTATTACAATACCTTGAGAGCTTTAAAATCTCTTAAAATCATTGAAATCCTCGTAAATCTTAAAAAATTCTGTGAAATCTTTTAAAATATCTTAAGATCTTATGCGTTCTGTAAAATCATTTCATATCTTCCGAAAGTCTCGAAAATTCTCTATCCTAAAATATTTCAAACGCTTTAAAATCCCATCAAATTAATGAAATTAATTTAAAAATTCCTTGGAATCTTTTAAAATTACCTAAAATATTTCAAATTAAAAGCTATTGAAAATGCTTTAGAAGTTTTAAAAATACCCTAAAATCTTAAAAATCCCTTCAAATTATTGAAATCTATTACAAATATCTCGGAATCTTTGAAAATACCCTGAAATATTTCAAAATAATTCAAAACAATTCAGTTAAATTCAAAAGAATTCAAATGAATTGGAAAAAATTGTTTAAATCAAAAAAATTCTATTGATTTCAATAATATTGGAATGAATTTAGAGGAGCTTAAGGTAAATGAAAAGAATTCGATGAAATTCATAAAAATTCAAGGTGAATTAAAAAAATCAAATGAATTGAAAACAATTGAAAAATATGAAAAAATTTCATTGAATTCAGTAAATTTCAAAAAATGAGCTTAGAAAAATTCAAGGAAATTCAAAAGAATTTGACGAAAATCATAAGAATTCGAGGCCAGGTTAAAAAAATTCAAGAGAATTTCAAAAAATTCAGGATGGATTAAAAAAAAAAGTTAAATATCTTAAAATCTTTGAAGCCCTACTAATTTCTAGCCAAAGAAGTGACTAATGACTAAAAAATAATTCAAGTTAAATTCAAAAGAATTCAAATGATTTGGAAAAAATTTTAAAAATCGAAAAAATTCCATTGATTACAATAAAATTTGAGTAAATTTCGAGAAATTTAGGGGAAATGAGTAGAATTGGATGAATTTCATAAAAAATCAAGCTGAATTAAAAAAGCAATCAAGTGAATTGAAAACAATTGAAAATTATGAAAAAATTTATTGAATTTAGTAGAATTGGGTGAATTTAGAAGAAATCAAAAGAATCGAAAAGAATTCAGGATAAATCAATAAGAATACAGGGCGAATCCCACGTGAATTGCATCAAATATTTGAAAATCTTTTTAAATCTTTGAAACCCTACGAAAGCCCTCAATTCTTATGAATAATTACACTGATTAATGGCGTAAGTCCGAGGCCTGTAAAATAAATAAATTTTTATTTACCAATAAAGTGTGGCAGGATCGGTCCCTCTCCTTAATTCCACTAGAAGTTTTCTTGTGCTACTGTCCCAGACTCTAATTAACGTTCCTTGTTCAGAAGCAGTTGCCAGCATCGATCCAGTCGCGTTTACTGATAAGCAAGCCAGTGCTCCCTAAAAAAATTCGTTTTGGTCAGATTATCATAATAATCAGGATTATCAAAAAAGTCCGATTTCAGAATTAATTTACTTCAGACTTTACAACCCAAAATGCTCTAAAAACCGGGAAAATAGAGGAATAATAGGGGATTATATTCTTTTTTTTTAAATTAATGTAGTTACCAAATTTCTAAAATTCTATATCGAAATATATTGCTTTTTCAACAAAATAGTTGAATTTTCAACCAAAAAAGATGAATTTGCTTCATAAAGAGATAAATTTTCAACAAAAGAGTTGAGTTTTCAATCGAAAAAGAAGAATTTTCTACAAAATAGTTGAACTTTAATCCCAAAAATATGAATTTTCAACAAAAAAGTCAATTTTCAACCAAAATAGTTGAATTTTCAAGCTAAAAAGAAGGATTTTCTACAAAATAGTTGAACTTCAATCCCAAAAATATGAATTTTCAACAAAAAAGTTAATTTTCAACAACAACAAAAATGAATTTATAACAAAGTAGTTCAACTTTCAACCAAATAGTTGAATTTTCAAGCTAAAAAGAAGAATTTTCTACGAAACCGTTGAACCTTAATCCCGTAAATATGAATTTTCAACAAGACATTTAATTTTTAACCAAGAAAGATGACTTTTAAACCGAATAGTTGAATTTTCAACCAAATAGCTGAATTTTCAAGCTAAAAAGAAGAATTTTCTCCAAAACAGTTGCACTTTAATCCCGAAAATATGAAATTTCAACAAAAATTAATTTAAAAAAAAGACTCGAAGTTTCTCTAAAATTGTTGAATTCGAATGCCAAAAAGAAGACTTTTCTACAAAACAGTTAATTTTTAATCAAACAGATACACTTTCAACCAAATAGTTGAATTTTCGAGCTAAAAAGAAGAATTTTCTCCAAAACAGTTGAACTTTAATCCCGAAAATATGGACTTTCAACAAAAAAGTTCATTTTTAACCGAAATAATGAATTTATAAAAAAGTAGTTCAACTTTCGAATAGTTTGTTGAATTTTTAACCAATAAAGGTGAATTCTCAATATTTCAATTAAAAATGGTGAATTTCTACAAATCAGTTAAATTTTTAACTCAAAAATATGAACTTTCATAAAAAAGTTAATTTGTAACAAAACAGTTAAATTTGCAACCAAAGAGATGAACTCTCCACCAAAAAAAGAAGACTTTTTGACAGAATAACTGAATTTTCCACAAAATAATTAAATTGTTAACCAAAATAGATATATTAATAGTTGATATTTCAACCAAAAAAGATTTTAATTTTAAATCCAAAACTGTTGTATTCCACCAAAAAATATTAATTTTATTCAAAACACTTGAATTTTGGACCCAAAAATATGAATTTTCAAGAAAAAAAGTTAATTTTCAACCAAATAGTTGAATCTTCTAACAAAATAGTTGAATTTTCAAGTTAATAAGACGAATTTTCAGCAAAATAGTTGAGTCTTCAACCAAAACAGATTAATTTTTAACCAAACAATTGCATTTTTAATCAGAAAAGATTAAATTTCAACCAAGAGATAAATTTTCAGACCAAAAATATTAATTTTCAACAAAAAAGTTCAATTCAAAACCAAGAAAGATTTTTTAATCCTGAAAGAAAAACAATTTCAAATAAATTGTGGACTTTTGAAGCAAAAAAGGCATATTTTCTACAAAAAACTTGAATTTTCAACAAAAAAGTTGAATCCTTAACAAAAGCGAGTAATTGTTAACCAAACAGTTGCACTCTAAACCAAAAAAATTTAATTTCTGACAAGAGATTTTTTAAACCAAAAAGAAGAAATTTTCAACAAAAGATTTGAATTCTCAACCAAGAAAGATTTTTCGGTCCTGAAAGAAAACCAATTTCAACCACATTGTTGAATTTTTAAGCG
>CAKNYM010049713.1:36254-52651 GCA_932195095.1 Andricus curvator
AAAAAATTAATTTTCAACCAAACAGTTGAATTTTCTACCAAAATAGTTGAATTTTCAAGTTAATAAGGCGAATTTGCAGCAAAATAGTTGAATCCTCAACAAAAACAGATTAATTTTTAACCAAACAGTTGTTCATTAACCAAAAAAGATAAAATTTCTAATAACTTTTCAAACCAAAACGAAGAAATTTTCAACAAAAGAGTTGAATTTTCAGCCAAGAAAGATTTTTCAGTCCTAAAAGAAAAACAATTTCAACCACATTGTGGACTTTTGAAGCAAAAAATGCATATTTTCTACAAAAAACTTGAATTTTCAACAAAAAAGTTAATTTTTAACCAAACAGTTGAATTTTCAAGCTAATAAGATGAATTTTCAACCAAATAGTTGAATCCTCCACAAAAATGAATTAATTTTTAACCAAACAGTTGCACTTTCAATCAAAAAACTTAAATTTCTGCCAAGAGATTTTTTAAACCAAAAAGAAGAAATTTTCAACAAAAGAGTTGAATTTTCAACCAAGAAAGATTTTTCAGTCCTGAAAGAAAACCAATTTCAACCACATTGTTGAATTTTTAAGCGAAAAAGGCATCTTTTCTACAAAAAACTTAAATTTTCGACCGAAAAATATGAACTTCCAAACAAAAAAATTAATTTTCAACCAAACAGACAAAATTTAATTTTCAAGCTAATGAGACGAATTTTCAACAAAATAGTTGAATCCTCAACAAAAAACAGATTAATTTTTAGCCAGTTTATTCATTAAACAAAAAAGATTAAATTGCTTATAACTTTTAAAACCAAAACGAAGAAATTTTAAACAAAAGAGTAGAATTTACAACCAAGAAAGATTTTTCAGTCCTAAAAGAAAACCAATTTCAACCACATTGTTGAATTTTTAAGCGAAAAAGGCATATTTTCTACAAAAAAAACTTAAATTTTCGAACGAAAAATATGAATTTTCAACCAAAAAATTAACTTTCAACCAAACAGTTGAATTTTCCACCAAAATATTTGAATTTTCATGTTAATCAAGATGAATTTTCAGCAACCTAATTGAATCATCAACCAAAACAGATTAATTTTTAACCGAACAATTGATTCAATAAACAAAAAAGATTAAATTTCTAATAACTTTTCAAATCAAAAAGAAGAAATTTTCAACAAAAGAGTTGAATTTTCAGCAAAGAAAGGTCTTTCAGTCCCGAAAGAAAAAAAATTTCAACCACATTGTTGAATTTTTAAGCGAAAAAGGCCTATTTTCTAAAAAAAGAAATTGAATTTTCGACTGAAAAATATGAATTTTCAAAACAAAATTTAATTTTCAAGCTAATAAGACGGATTTTCAACAAAATAGTTGAATCCTCAACAAAAACAGATTAATTTCTAACCAAAACGTTTCATTTTTAACCAAAAAAGATTAAATTTCTACCAAGATATAAATTTTCAAACCAAAAATATGAATTAAAAAAAAAGTTAATTTTCAACCAAACAGTTGAATTTTCAAGCTAAAAGACGAATTTTCAACAAAAAAGTTGAATTTTCTACCAGAATAATTGAATTTTCAAGCTAATAAGATGAATTTTAAACAAAACAATTGAATTTTCGACCAAAAAGAACGACCTTTTATCAAAATTGTTGAATTTTCAACAAAATAGTTAAATCTTCAATCAAATAGCAAATAGTATAATTTTTAAACAAAAGAGATGAATTCTGAACAAAAATATAATAGTAGACTTTTCAATGATAAAAAATTAACTTTCAACAAAAAATCTTTTGATTTTCTTCTTGGGTTCTATTAATTAAATTCACATTTAAGCGAAAAAACGAAAAAAAGAGGAAGTTTCTTTAAAACAGGATAAAAAGAGGAATTTAAAAAAAAGGGGAAAAGAAAGGAATAGGGGAAAGAGTGTGAAGTCTGTTACTTACTTGATGAGCGGCTAAAGTTGCCGGGGCACTCGAAGTTCCGGTTTCTGTCGTACTCAAATCGACTAATTGCACACTCCCCCTTTTGTGTCCTTTAAACATCAATTATTTTAAAAACAATTACAGGTTAATCTTAAAAATAGTTGGAAAAGAAATACAATTTTACTGTTTTTTTTCCCGGATTTTACCTGGAAATACGAGCAGCTGTTTATGAGCACTCGCAAGGGTAGCAACTTCCATCAGTCCTTTCGGATTATCCCTAGTTTCTAGCGTGAGCAGCCTACGAACTAGCGGAAAGGAGAAGACATGGATCTCTCGCTGAAGGGCCACAATTAATCTAAATTTATAAAGCAATTATATAATATAATACGATAAAATGTGAAATATTATCAGGGTGGCCACAGAGCAGGCCTCGGATTCACTTCAGTGATCGAAAATAGTGTAAATAATGTAACAAATTCAAAAAAACTAGAACATTGACATCAATATTTGAATTTTCCACCATAATAAATAAATTTTTGAGCCCAAAAATACGAATTTTCAACCAAACAGTTCAACTTTTAACCTAAGAGAATAGCTTTTTAATACAATTGTTGAATTTTCATCAAAATAAATAAATTTGCAACCACATAGTTCCATTTTTAGACAAAAAGATTAACTTTATACCCAAAGAAAGGAATCTTCAAACAAAAAACATTTTTCAAAGATAAAAAAAAAAATTTAACTAAATTAGAATTTTCAATAAAAAAGATTAATTTGCAACCAAAGAAAGAAGGAATTTTCAACTAAAGATATGAATTTACAACTAAAATTATGAGTCTACAACCAAAACAAATCAAATTTTTAACAAAGTAGTTAAACATTCAACCAAGTACTTGAATTTTGCAACAAAAAATGTAGTAGTTGATTTTTTACGATTTTTTTTTAAATTTTTGAATAAAAAACAGTCGAATTCAACCTAAAAGACGAATTTTCAAGCTAACCGATGTATTTTTCACCAAAAAAGAAAAACATTTTCTAGTAAAGACAGGAAAAAAATATAACAAAATTGTTGAATTTTCCACAAAAACGTTAATTTTAACCAAAAAGATTAATTTCCAACCAAACGAAGAGGAATTTTCAACAAAATAGTTAAATTTTCAACAAATAAAATTTTTAACAAAGTAGTCGAACATTCCACTAAGTACTTGAATTTTTCAACAAAAAATGTAATAGTTGATTTTTTTTGCATTTTTTTTTTAGTTTTGAATAAAAAAACAGTTGAATTCAACCAAAAAGACGGGTTTTCAAGCTAACCGTTGTATTTTTGACCAAAAAATATGAAATTTCTACACAAAGAGATGAATTTTCAAACAAAAAAACATTTATCAGAAAAGAAAGAAAAAAAATGTAACTAAATTGTTGAGTTTTCAACAAAAATGTTAGTTTTTAACCAAAAAGATTAATTTCCAACCATACGAAGAGGAATTTTCAACAAAACAGTTGAACTTTTAACTAAAGAGACGAATTTTCAACCAGAATGATTAATCTTCAACGAAAACAAATCAATTTTTAACAAAGTGGTTAAACATTCAACCAAGTAGCTAAATTTTTAACGAAAAACGTAATAATTGATAGTTTTGTTGAATTTTCTACAAAACAGTTGAATTTTGAAAGAATAGTTGAATTTTCTACCAAAATAATGGCATTTCCAACCCAAAAAGAAGAATTTTCCACAAAATAGTTGAATTTAAAATTCCAAAAGCATAATTTTTTAAATAAAATTGTTGAATTTTTATCAAAATAATTAAACTTACAACCAAATAGTTGCATTTTTAGCCAAAAAGATCAAATTTCTACCTAAAGAGGTAATTTTTTACCAAAAAACATTGTTCAGCCAAGAATAATTTTTTTAAACTAAATTGTTGAATTTTCAACAAAAAAGTTAATTTTTAACCAAAAAGATTAATTTTCAACCAAACAAAGAGGAATTTTGAACAAAATAGTTAAATTTTTAACTAAAGAGACGAATTTTCAACCAGAATGACTAATCATCAACGAAAACAAATCAATTTTTAACAAAGTGGTTAAACATTCAATCAAGTAGCTAAATTTTCAACGAAAAATGTAATAATTGATAGTTTTACGAATAAAATTTTTAATTTTAAATCAAAAACTGTTGAATTCGACCAAAAGAGATACACTTTCAACCAAATAGTTAAATCCTCAACCCAATTACTGAATTTTCTACAAAATAGTTGAACTTTAAATTCCAAACGCATAATTTTTTCATAAACTTGTTGAATTTTTATCAAAATAATTAAATTTGATCAAATTTCTAACTATAAAGATAATTTTTCAACCAAAAAACGTTGTTCAGCCACGAATAACATTTTTTAACTGAATTGTTGAATCTTCAACAAAAAAGTTAATTTTCAAAAAAAAAGTTCATTTGCAACCAAAAAGATTAACTTCAAACTAAAGATAGAAGAAATTTTCAACAAACTAGTTA
Source organism: Andricus curvator (assembly GCA_932195095.1). NCBI lineage: Eukaryota > Metazoa > Arthropoda > Insecta > Hymenoptera > Cynipidae > Andricus > Andricus curvator. The sequence goes on from CAKNYM010049713.1 coordinate 40,669, forward strand.
AATTTGCAACTAAAGAGATGAATTTACAACTAAAATTATGAGTCTACGACCAAAACGAATCAAATTTTTAACAAAGGAGTTAAACAATAAACCAAGTACTGGAATATATCAACAACAAATGTAATAATTTATTTTTTTACGAAAAAACTTTATAATTTTTAATAAAAAACAGTTGAATTCAACAAGAAAGACGAATTTTATAGCTAACCGTTGTATTTTTTGAATTTTCAACAAAAAAGTTAATTTTCAACCAACAAGATTAATTTCCAACCGAAGAGGAATTTTCAACAAAATAATTAAATTTTTAACTAAAGAGACGAATTTTCAACCAGAATGATTAATCTTCAACGAAAACAAATCAATTTTTAACAAAGTTATTAAACATTCAACCAAGCAGCTAAATTTTCAACGAAAAGTGTAATAATTGATAGTTTTACGAATAAAATTTTGAAGTTTAAATAAAAAACTATTAAATTTGACCAAAAAGACGCACTTTCAACCAAATAGTTGAATCCTCAACCAAATTGTCAACCCAAAAAGACGAATTTTCCACAAAATAGTTGAATTTTAAATTCCCAAAGTATAATTTTTTAATAAAATTGTTGAATTTTTATCAAAATAATTAAATTTGCAACCAAACAGTTGCATTTTAAGCAAAAAAAAAGATCAAATTTCGACCTAAAGAGACAATTTTTCAACCAAAAAACATTGTTCAGTCAAGAATAAATTTTTATAACTAAATTGTAGAATTTTCGACAAAAAAGTTAATTTTCAACCAAAGAAAAAACGAATTTTCAAGAAAATAGTTAAATTTTGAAGTAAAGAGATGAATTTACAACTAAAATTGTGAGTCTACAGACAAAACAAATTAATTTTTTAACAAAGTAGTTAAACATTCAACCAAGTACTTGCATTTTTTAACAGAAAATGTAATAGTTGATTTTTTAGAATTTTCTTTTTAATTTTGAATAAAAAACAGTTGAATTCAACCAAAAATACAAATTTTCAAGATAACCGTTGTATTCTTTACCAAAAAAGATTAAATTTCTACCCAGAAAGATGAATTTTCAATCAAAAAACACGTATCAGTAACGAAAGATTTTTTTCCCAAATATTAAATTAATTTTTTATCGAATTTTTTTTTCCTTAATATTTTTGATGGAAAATTCATTTGTCTGGTTGAAAATGTAAATATGTCGTTGAAAATTTATTTTACTTCCGTAAAAACTTATTTCTCCCACTGAAAATTAAAATATTCTATTTTTTGATAAAAATTTAGCTTTTTTCGTTAAAAATTTGTCTATTTTGTTGAAAACTTGTCCTTTTTTGGTAGAAAATTAAGGTTTTTGGTTGAAAATTCCATTAAAAATTGAAATATTCTGTTGAAAAGTCATGTATTTTGTTGAAAAAAAAATGTCGCAAAAAATTAATCTTTTAGGTTGAAAATTAGTTTTTTTTTCAATTGAAAGCTAATTTAATAAAAATTCAAATATTCCATTTTTTGTCGAATTTTTTTTTATAAACATTTAATAATTTGTGTTGTTAAAATGCATCTGTCTGGTTGAAAATTGAACTATTTCGTTGCAAATGTATTTTATTTGGTTAAAAAATTATTTCTCTATCTTAAAATTAAACTATTCTATTTTTTGTTGAAAATTTACCTTTTTTATTTTATAATTTGTCTTTATTTGGTAGCAATATAATCTTTCTGGTTGAAAATTCATGTATTATGTTAAAAATTATTCTTTACTGGCAGAAAATTCATCTTTTTAGTTGAAATTTCATTTCTTTGATTGAAAATTAGTTTTTTCATTGAAAATTAATTTTTTTAACTAAAGATTTAACTATTTAATTTTTTTTCAACATTTTTGTTTTTTCATAAACATTATTAATCTTTTTGGTTGAAAATTTATCTGTTTTCTTGAAAATTTAACCATTTCGTTGAAAATTTATTTTATTTTGTGAAAAACTTAGTTCTCTAACTTAAAATTAAACTATTCCATTTTTTTGTCGAAAATTTATCTTTTCTAGTTGAAAATTCATATAATTTATTGAAAATTTGTTTTTGTTTGGTATCAAATTCGTCTTCTGAGTTAAAAATTCAACTATTTGGTTAAAAATTTGATTTTTTGATTGAAAATGGATCATTTTAGTTAAAAGTTCATTTCTTAGGTTAAAAATTTAACTAATTTTGTTGAAAATTCGTTTTTTTTTTTTTTTTGTTAAAAATTATTTGTTTATTACTAAAAATGTAGCTATTTTATTTTTGCTATAAAATTTATCTTTTCAGTTGAAAATTCACTTATTCGGTTGAAAACTCGTCTTTTTTAGTCGAAAATTAAATTATTTTTGTAGAAAATGCATATTTTTGGGTTGTAAATTAAACTTTTTTTCAAAAATTCCTATTTATGACTTAAAAACTCAACATTTTCGATGAGATTTTTTTCCTGCATTGATTGCAAAATCTTTCTTGGTTGAAAATACGTATTTTTTCATTGAATTTAACATACTTTTTTATTGAAAATTAAAAAATTTTCGGTGAAAATATCAACTATTACACTTTTTTTTAGAATTCCTTTTTTTATCAAAGTTTCATCAGTTTCATTGAAATTTTAAATGTTTTCGAGATTTTCGTGACACACCAATTTTTTAGAGAAAGATTGTTCAATTGGAAAGTGTTAAAAGCTTATATTTTATTCTTGTAAATTACTGAGCGTATAAATAAAAAAAATTTGAATTAAAATTTTTTCAAGCTTCAATTTTTAAAGTTCAAAACTAAAAAGAGTTCCACTTTGAGTGCTTTAATTTGCAGTTTGATTCCGAGATTTTTTTTCCTTTGATTAAAACGGCCACCCTGATTATTTTTGAATCAAAAAGAGTCTTACTTCTCTTTTCGTAATCTGACTGCTTTAATGGGACCCGTGCAAGTGATTTCCATGATAAATTTCTTTAATTGATCATCGTAGAGCAAAACTGTGTTATCAGCGTATTTAGGTTTCGATCCGCCTCCAACAATTGCGATTATATTTGTTCTCCAGAGCATTTCTCCTATCGCGATGCTTCCCATTAAATCGCTTTCGAAATGTGCTTGCTCGACCAGCGGCTCTACGTTGTATATCCTGAGTCCGGATTCCATACAACATGTGAAACATCCTAGAAAAAATAAGATATTTTTTCTTTTAGTAACTAGAAATTTAAATTAGCAAATATTTCCGTAATTACCCTGGTGGAAAAATTTTTACCAAAATGCACAGAAAACTAAAACTATTTTCACAGGAATCTACAAATAAATACAATAAATTACAAAAAAAATTACAGGAAAGTACAACTTGTTTCTATTATTGAGCTGAATTTTGTACTTTTTTGTACTTTGTTGTATTTTATTGTAGTTTTAATTTTCTACAAGAATATACAGGAATTTACAGCTTTTGCAGCCAAAAAGTTGTTCTTTTTCGACCTAGGATGACAAATATTTAGAATATTGCAATGAGACAATTTTAAATTAGAATGTATTCATTATCGCTATTACAAAAAAGCTTCTATGTTTAAATTATAAAAGGAATAGTAGAAAATTCAAAGACAAGGATGAATAATCTTTATTAAAATTTTTTATTTTTAATGGGGGTTTTAACCTAACAGTTGAATTTTCATTGAAAAAGGTGAATTACTCACCAAGAACAACAAAATACAAAAATTTTCAAACAAATAATTGAATTTTCAACTAAAGAAGGTTGTCGTTAAACCAAATAATTTTAATCTAATTTAAAATTCTTAAATTTTAAAACAAATAGTTAAATTTTCAGTTAAAAGTATAATTTGAAATTTTTTTTAGCAAACTGCTTAAAAACAAACGAAAAAAAGATTTTTCAACTAGAATGGTGAATCATCAACCAAAAAAAATGAATTTTTAACAAAGCAGTACCACTTACAACTATGCAGTGGAATTTTTAACCAAAAAAGGTTTTTTAATCGCTATTCACGATTAGCGACAATCTTGAAAATGTACAGAAAACTAAAACTATTTTCACAGGAATCTACAAATAAATACAATAAATTACAAACAAAATTACAGGAAAGTATAACTTTTTTCTATTATTGAGACGAATTTTGTACTTTTTTTGTATTTTTTGTACTTTGTTGTATTTTATTGTAGTTTTAATTTTCTACAAGAATCTACAGGAATTTACAGCTTTTGCAGCCAAAAAGTTGTTCTTTTTCGATCTAGGATGACAAATATTTAGAATATTGCAATGCGATAATTTTAAATTAGGATGTGTACATGATCGCTATTACAAAAAAGCTTCTATGTTTAAATTATAAAAGGAATGGTAGAATATTCAAAAACAAGAATGAATGAAGTATGAAGTTTTTTTTTCAAATACATAGTAATCGATTGGACACCATATATGTCATTTAAAATTATGTCATTGTAATATTTTTAATATTTCGTATCCTAGGTCGAAAAAGAACCACTTTTTCACTGCAAATCAAAATTGAACAATTAAAAAAGAATTGATCACGGTAACTGAAATTAAAAGATTCAAATCTTGAAAATACATTTTTTTTTCATTTGAAGTTATAAAAACTGAACCGCAAATTGAAACACTCAAAGTGGAATACTTTTGAATTTTAAACTTTTCAAATTAGAGCTTAAAAAATGTTAATTCAAACGCTCAGTAATTTTCGCGTATAAAATGAAAGCTTTAAAAACTTTTCAATTGAAATTTTTTAAATTAAAAGCCGTTAAACTGCAAAATTTTAACTTTTATACATTGTACAGTTAAAATATTAACAACAAAAAATAAATCCACGCTATCATTTCCAATGCTACGAATGGAAGAATGAATAAAAAAATGTATAAGTTTTCCAAATGATGTCATTTTTCGCAATTTTGAGCTAGAAACATTAATTTTATTTATACATTAAAATTTGTTTTAAAATCTTTTTAAATATTCTCTTAAAATTAATTTTTCAAAACGAAAAATCTTTTTAAATTTTCCCTGCAAAGTTAAGAAATTTTATTTTCTCAAAAACTTTAAAGATTAATAAAAAGCTTAAAAATTTTATTACGAAATCTTCAAAAATCTAACTTTATTTTGTCAGGGTGGCGATTCGGCGGACGATTTCAAATTCCCGGTCATTTCCCGGTTAAGTTTTTCAATTTTCCCGGTCAACTCAAAGTAACATATTTAAATTTGCCGCAAAACGTAAACATTTATTAATTTAATTAATTCATTCATGACGTTCGTTCTAAACATCTTTTAACACAACAGAGCAAAACGTTGCAAAATAAATGAATTTTGAAAAAAATACTTAAATTTTCCACTAAAAAATATCAATTTTTTACAAAAAAATGGAATAGTTAAACTTTCAGTTGAAAAAATTAATTTTCAACCAAAAAAAAACGGATTTTCAATAAAATAGTTCAATTTTCAACCGAAGTGATGAATTTTCAAAACAAATTATGAATCTTTATCTGGAATAGTTAAATTTTAAACCAAAAAGATAAATTTTCAACTAAAATGATGAATATTTAACTGGAACACTCGAATTTTCAACCAAAAAGACGAATTTTTGAAGAAGTTTACATTTTAAATAAAAAGATTAATTTTCTACCCAAAAATACAATTTTTCAACCAAATATATTAACTTTTAAAGAAAGGTTTGAAGTTTTAATAAAAGAAGACAAATTTTCAACCAAATAGTTAAATTTTGAACTGAAAAAATAATAATTTTCAATCGAAAATGGAATAGTAACATTTTTAGTTTAAAAAATTATTTGTAAACCAAACATAAGAGTTTTCAACTAAAACAATTAATCTTTAACTGAAATAGTTCAATTTTCAAACCAAAAAATTAATTTTTACTAAAAAAAGATAAATTGTCCACCAAAACTTTATTAATTAAATTTCAAGTTAAAAAAATTAATGTTTAACCAAACAGATGAATTTTCAACAACAGCTATGGAATTTTCAATTGGAATAAGTTAAATTTTCAGTTAAAAAAATTAGTTTCAACAAAAAAAAACTAACTTTTAACAACAACAAAAACTAACTTTCAAAATAATAGTTACATTTTCAAACAAAGTGATGAATTTTCAAATAAAATTGTAAATATTTAACTGCAATAGTTGAATTTTAAACCAGAAAGATGAATTTTTAACTGAAATGATGAATCATTAACTAGAATAATTGAATTTTGGACCAAAAAGATTAATTTTCAACCAAGAAGATTAAGTTCTACCAAAAAGACGAATTTTCAACTAACAAAGATAATTTTTCAACCAAAAATTGAATAATCAAATTTGTAGTCAAAAATGAATGTTCAACCAAAGACATGAATTTTGAACTAAAATTATGAAATATTCAACTGGATTAATAGTTACATTTTCAGTTGAAAAAAAATAATTTTCAACCAAAAAACATCCAAAGAAAAAACAAATTTTCAATCAAGCAGCTCAATTTTTTCAACCAAAGAAATGAATTTTTAATTAAAACGATGGATTTTCAACTAAAAAAAAAATTAATTTTTAACAAAAGACCTTAACTTTCAACCAAATAATTTTATTTCAAACCTAAAAGATAAATTTTCAACTAAAATAATAAATATTTGACTGGAATACTTTAATTTTTAACCGAAAAGAAGAATTTTTAAACAAGAAGATTAACTTTCAAAGAAAAATAAGATAATTTTTTACCAACAAAAAATCGATTTTTTAACAAAATACATGAATTTTCATCGGAATAGTTAAATTTTCAATTAAAAAGACAAATTTTTATCCAAATTGTGGAATTCCGAACTTGAAAATTTTAATTTTCAACTCAGAATGGAACAGTTAAATTTTCGTTTAAAGAAATTAATTTTCAACCAAACTGGTGAATTTTCAAATAAAATGATAAATCTTCAACTGAAATGATGAATCTTTATCTGGAATAGTTTTATTTTATGCCAAAAAGATGAATTGTCAACCATAATGTTTAATTGTCTACAAAAATAGATGAATTTTCCACAAAGTACACACATTTTCAAAGAAATAGTTTAATTATTAAATGAAAAATATCAATTTTCAACCAAATAGTTGAATTTTCATCAAAAAAAGATAAATTAATTTTTAACAAAAGTTTAACTTTTAACCCAGTAGTTGAATTTCTAACTAAAAAACGATTAATTCGCAACGAACAAAGTAAAAAAAAATTTCTATTATAATTCAGAAATATTTCTTCTTTGAAATTCTACTTCTACTCTGAAAACTGCTTGAAGTACTTTTATTACCTAAAATTTAGAAGAGGGAACTTTCAAATTGTGACGAATTCTGACTTGAAAGAGGGATTTTTAAAAATTCCTTTTTTCTCAATCCGAATTATAATTCCTTTAAAAAATTCCCATTCCATGTAAAACATTCCCTGTTCCAAGTGAAATTATATTTCTTGAATTTTGCTATGATCAGAAGTAAATTCCCGGTTTTTAAATTAAATTCCCGGTCAATAAAATTTCAGGTCACTTCCCGGTTTCCCGGTCAAGTCGCCACCCTGAAAATTGAACAATGCAGAAAGAATTGATCACGGTCACGAAAATAAAATTTTTTTCATTTCAAGTTATAAAAACTGAACCGCAAATTGAAACACTCAAAATTTTAATTCAAACGCTCAGTAATTTTCGCGTATAAAATGAAAGCTTTAAAAAATTTTCAATGAATTGAATTGCTATGAATTGAAGAATGAATAAAAAAATGTATAAATTTTCCAAATGATGTCATTTTAAGCAATTTTGAACTAGAAACATTAATTTATACATTAAAATTTGTTTTAAAATGTTTTTAAATATTCTCTTAAAATTAATTTTTCAAAACAAAAAGTCATTTTAAATTTTCCCAGCAAAGTTAAGAAATTTTCTTTTATTTTCTCAAAACCTTTAAAGATTAATAAAAAGCTTAAAAATTTTATTTCGAAATCTTCAAAAATCTAAATTTAGTTTTTTATTTTTCGAAATATTTTTCAGTTTTAAATTAAGTTTGGATCTTCTCAAAACCGAGCTCAAAACTGGTAAATATCTCTTAAACTATCTCAATTTTTTTCCAAATTGATAAATGTTCAAATGTTATTTATGCAAAAAAATTCAATAATTTTACTTAGGTATTAAAAATTTTTTAAATAGAACAATTAAAATTGTAACGTACAAAGTTTTAATTTAACACTGTGTTTCAATCGGACGCTTACATTTGTTTAACTACTGAGGCTTTCAAATTGTAAAATTGAATCGTCCTATATATATTTCAACTTTTGTGAAATCTTGTATTTTTTTGTAAAGATTTGTAATTTTCTACAATTCTGTAGTTTTCTGTAATACTTTGTACATTTAAAAAAAAAGCAAAAAAAAAAATATTAATAAAAAGTTATACAAATTTTTGAATTGTAGAAACTTGTACTTTATTGTTAACTTTTTCACTTTTCTACAACAAAATATAAGAAAAAAATAGCTATTTGTATTTAACTGCATTTTTTTGTTGAATTTTGTACAATTTTTTCAAAAAAGTACATGTTTTAACAAAAAAATACAGTTGTAGAAATGTACTTTCTTGTAAAAATGTTTTCCACCAGAGTATATAATTATCCTACGTGTCTCTGATTTCTAAATGAAAAAATATTGATAACATCTTTGATAACAATCTTTGAAAGAGCTTCCTGTTTGTTATGGCTTGTTTTTTATTAAAGCTTATATCACGCGTTTCGTGAAACAGTAGATTTCATTTTACGTCAAAGATCCAATTGTCAAGCAGACCATATAAAAATCTAGAACCGATAGTCAACGGAGAATTATGTACTATCTACAAACTTACGGTAAGCATTCACAAATAATTTTTACATTCTCATCAGAGAAGGTATTAGATTTGTGTAAAATTTGACCCCCCCCCCCCCGGGTTTTGCCAAATGTCCACGTTTTGAGACCCCCTGAATCGCTAGATGATTTTGAATTTAAAAAAAACCTTAAGATTGAAATATTTTAAATTGCAATTTTTTAAAATTCAATAATCTAACATTTTAATCGATTACAAATCAAAAATTTTGAAATTAACAGCTTTCAGAATTTGTAATTAAAAGCTTTTGAAACTGAATGACTTAACAATGAAAGAGTTTAAAATTAAATAATTTTTAAGTGAAATCTTTTAAAATTACAGAATTAAAAATTAATGAAATATTAATTAAAAGCGTTCCTAATTTAATAATGTTAAAATACAATGCATTCAAAGTCAAATAATTAATGTTGAAATCGAATGTAATTGAACAATTTTGATAAATGGAAATTTAAATTTGAAGCTTTCAATTTAAATCATGAAAAATCTAATTATAATTCAGCAATTTTCATTGAAAAGCGTTAAGAATTGAAGAATGGAAAATGTTTGAAATTGAACAATTCTGAATTGAAATTGTTTAATATTTAATACAATTTCAGATTAAATCAAAGCGGTTATTTACTCGGATTTTTGGTGTACACGTGAGTGCAAAAGATAGAAAAATATTGCAAAATATTTCAAAAGATTCCATGGATTATAGGAAATTTATTATAGAAAATAATAATATAGAAAAACAATTTTAGGATAATTGGTATAATCCCCAAAAATCTTTAAAATAATTGTAGGTCCTATAAATCATAATCTTCTCGCATTTAATTGTAGAAATCCCTTGAAATAAAATTTAATTTATTCCGTAAAGTATAAATCATTTGAAATCCCTTGGATATAAATTGAATGAAAATTATTCATTAAAATTCTTAACAAATAAAAACGTTAAAATTCCTAGAAATCTTTGAAATCCTTTGAAATTTATGGAAAACGTAAAAAAACATTTTAAAAGTATAAATAAATTGAAAAATAAAAAAAGTTCGTTAGCAAGATAACTTTCGAAATAATTGACCTATTGGATTGGGCTTTGGTATCCTCTTCAAGAGTCCTAAAATGAAGGCCAAGTTCGTTAGCTAGCCAGTTTGGATAAAAATTCAAAAAGTTAGCGCATTTTCAAAATTGTTTAGACTTTTTTTTAAGATTTAATAATTCTATGTACGGCTATTGGTGGTAAAAAGATGAACAATTTATCCTTATGACGTTTTTGATAAAAAAAATTACCGGTGTTATCTACCTAGCATTTACAAAATTAAAAAAAAAGAAAATTACAATTTTAAGCCAAACAACGACCGATATGAAAAAAGTCAAGAAAAGAAAAACACTGTTTTTTGAACATCCTATAAGATTGTCATAACAACTTTTTTAATTTTCTTGAAAAATCGAAAATTCAAATTTTGTCCACACATAAATATAATGAAAAATCAGTTAAGAAAACAATATTTTAACCAAAATGTCGAATTTTCAAGCCAAACAGATGAATTTAAAAAAAAAAAGTTAATTATCAACCAAACAGTTAAAATTTCTACCAAAATAGTTGAATTTTCAAATAAAAAAGATCAATTTTAAGCCAATAATGGAATAGATGATATGTCAGCCAAACAGATATTAATTTTAAATCAAAATCATTTGAATTAAACCAAAAAAGATAAATTTTCAACCAAATAGCTGCATTTTTAATCAAAAAATATGAAATTTCAACAAACATGTTTATTTTCAGTCAAATAGGTGAATTTTCTATCAAAATAATTAACCTTTCAATTAAATGATTGACCAACGAAGATTTTAATTTAAAATCAAAACTGTTGAAAATTCATTAAAAAAAAAACGAATTAAAAAAAACAATAAAATATTTTTCAGTCATAAAAAAAACTTTAAACAAAGTCTTGAATTTTCAAGCGGAATACGAATTTTTAACAAACAAGATACATGAACTTTCTACCAAAATAATTAAATTTTCAACCAAAAAACGAACTAAAGAAAACCGATAAATTCTCAATTCGAAAAGACGACTTTTCCACAAAACAGTTGAAATTTCGACAAAAAAGTGGACTTTTTAACAAACTAGTTGTATTTTCAAAAAAATAATTAAATTTTGAACCAAATAGTAAAATTTTTAACCAAAATGGATGACTTCTAATCAAAAAGAATGTACTTTCAACAAAAAAACATGTTTCAGTCAATAAAGAAAAACAAATCAACCAAATTGTTGAATTTTCAAGCCAAAAAGACGAATTTTCTACAAAGCAATTGAACTTTGAACCCAAAATTATGAATTTTCAACATGTAAGTTAATTTTTATCCAAATAATTGAATTTTCTACCACAATAATTGAATTTTCTAGCTAATGGGACGAATTTTCAACAAAAGAGTTGAATTTTCAACCAAGATTTTTTAGTCCTGAAACAAATCAATTTCAACCACATTGTTGAATTTTTAATCGAAAAGGCATATTTTCTACAAAAAAAAATGAATTTTCAACTAAAAAAATATAATTTTTCAACCAAAAATGGAATCGTAAAATTTTCAGTTTGAAAAATGATTTTCAACCAAATAGTTACATTTTCAACTTATAAATGATACATTTTTGAACACAAAATGGAGTTGTTAAATTTTAAGATAAAAAAAATTAATTTAAAAAAAAAAAAATTTCGACAAAATTGTTTTTTCAGCGAATTTTTAATTAAGGAATAGCCATTTTTTTCCAAATAGATACATTTTCCACCAAGAATATTAATGCTCTATCAAAAAGGAAAGGGATTTTGTGCTGATAATATCAGTAAATTATTGACAAAAAGAAACTTCTATCAAAACGTTGAATTTTCAAGCAAAAAAAACGAATTTTCTACAAAGCAGTTGAATTTTGAACCCGAAAATATTAATTTTCAACAAGAAAGTTATTTTTAAACTAAATAGTTAAATTTTACACTAAAATAATTCAATTTTCAACGAAAAAAATGGATTAAAGAAAAAAACAGTTGAATTCTTATCCAAAAAAAAAAATGAACTTTCAACCAACAAAGATTTTTTAGTCATTAAAGAAAAAAATTTCAACCAAATTGTTGAATTTTCAAGGCAAAAAGACGA
>CAKNYM010049713.1:56385-71576 GCA_932195095.1 Andricus curvator
TCAGTTAAAAGAATTAATTTAAAAAACGAATTTTCAACAAATTAGTTAAATTTTCTACCAAATACTTGAATATTTAACTAAAAAAGATAAACTTTTAACAACAAATAAAATAGTTAAATTTTTAGTATATTAATTTTCAAGAAAATATTCAAATTTGCAACTAAAGAGATGAATTTTCTGCTAAAAGATTTTAATTTTAAATAAAAAACAGTTGAATTCAACCAAAAAAGATGAATTTTCAACACATCAGTTGAATTTTCAAATGAAAAAGATAATTTTTTAACTAAATATGAAATAGTTAAATTTTCAAATAAAAAATTTATTTTCAACCAAAAAAGGTTTTAATTTTAAATAAGAAACAGTTTAATTCAACCAAAAAGACGAATTTCTAATAAAAAAAGTAGAATTTTGATAGTTTTCGGCATAATAAATAGAAAATTTTTGAGAAATTGTACTTTGAAACGTGCTTTCGGTAGACAATAATGTTATATTTGTTAAATTCAGAACTACACAAGAAAAACTGACCAGTACATCAACTATTCAATGTTTTCTTTTCAATCTGATTGACTCACAGTTTTACTTTCTTTCATGAATAAACTACAACCTTTTTTTATTAATTTGTATCAAAAAAAGCATTTTTTCATTTATCCAATTTGAATTTTCGAGGAACTTTGACTACAGCAGCTGGCGCCACCTAGTAGCTGGTACGTCCAAGCTCTCTCGTCGTGATCTCATTGGTCGACACCACCTTCATTTTGAACCTGCGCAAACTTGAAACTCGTTGGAGAGAAGAACACACCTTCTTTTTACACCATGGAGAGAGTAGGTGACACTTTTATCCCACGGGCGAGATAGATGAAAACGCTGTTTTTTTTTAATCTTCGAGCCCAAAAATGGATCAAAAAAAGGAAAAATTGGTGTACAAAAACTCGAGGATTTTGTGAAAAGTGAGGTTAATTTTTTGGTGCAGTGATAAATGATCTATAGACGATTAAACACCGCAGTGTCTTTGCGCATTGCCCTGCCGAAGAATCAACATAGTTTTCATCTAGATAGTGTCTAATTATGTCTATTTGATATTAATGCTATTTTTGGGAAGCTGGGTCTGGGTTTTGAGTCAAAAAAGTAATTTTCAAGGAAGCTTCTTCGCCGCGAACGGTGACAGCGGGCGATCGATCATCCACCGGAATCTCCATTCTTGCCCTTTACTTCCTAATTAGAGTGAATTATTGACGAAAATCGGTATTTTAGTTCCCATGATTACTCTCTTCTCTAATTTATTATTACTGGTAACGACGCTTTCTTTGATAGTTTTGCTTTTATCGGATTAGCACGTTCGCCATTTTCTCGGATCAGATTTTCATTTTTTGACTCTTTTGTGGAAGAATGTTGTGCTTTTTAGATGAATTTTGTATTTACGAATGTTGGGAAGTGATTCTTAAACATAAGAAAGTTTTTGAATTAGTTACTGATGGAGCAGATTTTTTAAGTAAAATTCTAAAGTGTTCATTGTCAAAAATTTGATGTGAAATTTCACTAGTGATTGGAAATAAAATAACGTGATTTATTGTGTAAAATTACAGAAATATAATGTGTTTCCGGTTTTCTTGTCGAATTTTAGGATTTTCATTAACTTCGTCTACAAATTGAGATAAATTTAGACGAAATCGGTAAAACTAGGAAAAAGAAAACTGAAATTCACTTGGTATTTTTTTCAATTTCAGTTGTTTTTTAATTTCAAATGATTCCATTCGTTCTTAGAATGGATGATAAATCGGCCCAAATAAATTTAAATTAACTATATATCTATATATTCATTTATTCAATTCTATAGAAATTCTTTAATTTGAATATAGAATTATCATCATACTAGATTGACAGAACTGTCATTTTTACTGTGTACAGTTGATGAATTTGCAATTGCAAATCTATAAAATTGAATAATTTTCAATTTTAAATCTTCAAAATTGAACTATTCTAAACAAAAGAATTCAAAATTTCATAATTTTCTGTTATATATAACAGAAAGTTACATAAAATACAAAAATAATTAAATACTGAAAAGTCTTCAATTGAAAATATTCAAAATTGAATAATTTTAAATTGTCAGTCGATAAAATTGAAGAATTTTCAATTGTAAATCTTCAAAATTGAACTATTCCAAAAAACGTTACATTTTAATTGCAATTTTATTTATACAGCTTTAAAATTAAAGAATTATAAACAGTAAATCGTTAAAATTGAAGAATTTTCACTTGTGAATCTTCAAAATTGTAAATATTTAAAGTTTATGAGATTTTATTTTTTTAAATTTACAATTAAAAGTCATGCGAGTGTTAAGTTTCACAATTAAAAATGATGTAATTTGAATGATTTTCATGTGAAATTTGTTCAATTTAGTTGATTTAGAATTGAAAACTTGACTTTTGATTTCCAAAATCATCCAAATTTGTGAATGTTTGTTTATACATCTTTAAAATTATGAGTTTTAAATTGTTAATTTTCAAAATTGAAGAATTTTAAATTGCAAGTCGTTACAATTGAAGAATTTTCAATTGTAAATTTTCAAAATTAAACTTCCAAAAAACGTTAAATTTTAATTGTAATTTTATTTATACATCTTTAAAATTAAAGAATTATGAATAGTAAGTCATTAAAATTGAAGAATTTTCAATTGTGAATCTTCAAAATTGTAGAACATTAAATTGTAAATATTTAAAGTGGACGAGATTTTATTTTTAAAAATTTACAATTAAAATTCATGCGAGTTTTAAGTTGGACAATTAAAAATTATGTAATTTGAATGATTTTCATGTGAAATTTCTTCAATTTAGATGATTTAGAATTGAAAACTTGACTTTTGATTTCCAAAATCATCCACATTTGTGAATTTTTGTTTATACATCTTTAAAATTATGAGTTTTTAATTTTGAAAATTTATAATTAAAATTATGCAAGTTTTACGAAGAAAAATTCTGTAATTTTAATGATTTACATTCGAAATTTCTTCAGTTTAGAAGATTTAGAATTGAACACTTAACTTTTGATTTTACATCATCCAAACTTAAGAATTTTTATTTATAAATTTTTTAAATTAAAATTGCAAATCTTCAAAGTTGAAGAATTTTACATTGAAAATCCTTAAAGTTGACGAATTTTAAATTACAAATCCTTAAAATTGAATATTTTTTTAATCGCAATTTTTCAAAATTGAAGAAATTTTAATCGAAAATTAAATCGAAAAATAGTAATTTTATTTATACATCTTTAAAATTAAAGAATTATAAATAGTAAGTCGTTAAAATTGAAGAATTTTCAATTGTGAATCTTCAAAATTGTAGAACTTTAAATTGTAAATATTTAAACTTGACGAGATTTTATTTTTAAAATTTTACAATTAAAAGTCATGCGAGTTTTGAATTTGACAATTAAAAATTATGTAATTTGAATAATTTTCATGTGAAATTTGTTCAATTTACATGATCTAGAATTGAAAACTTGACTTTTGATTTCCAAAAGAATCTAAATTTGTGAATTTTTGTTTATACATCTTTAAAAATATGAGTTTTTAATTGTAAATCTTCCAAATTGAAGAATTTTAAATTACAAGTCGTTTAAATTGAAGAATTTTCAATTGTAAATCTTTAAAAACGTTAAATTGTAATTCTTTAAAATTGAACAGTTTTTAATTTTGAAAATTTACAATTAAAATTATGCAAGTCTTAAGTTTTACGAAGAAAAATTCTGTAATTTTAATTATTTACATTCGCAATTTCTTCATTTTAGAAGATTTACCATTGAAAACTTGAGTTTTGATTTTAAATCATCCAAAGTTCAGAAATTTTATTTATAGGTTTTTAAAATTAAAGAGTTTTGAATTGCAAATCTTCAAAGTTGAAGAATTTTTAATTGTAAATCCTCAAAATTGAAGAATTTAAAATTACAAATCCTTAAAATTGAATATTTTTCAATTGCAATTCTTCAAAATTGAAGAAGTTTTAGTTGAAAATCTTCAGATTTGAAGAATTTTAAATTGCAAGTCGTTAAAATTGAAGAATTTTAAATTACAAATAACTAAAATTGAAGAATTTTCAATTACAAATAACTAAAATTGAAGAATTTTCAATTGTAAGTCTTTAAAATTGAACTATTCAAAAAAATATTTAAAATTACATACATTCAAGATATAAATCTTGAAAATGGAATAATTAGCAATTCTATACAAGTTTTAAGTTTTAAAGATAAAAATTTTGTAATTTTTAACACAAATCTCCTGACACAATTTAAGAATTTTTATTTATACATCTTTAAATTAAAGAATTATTAACTGTAAAGCGTTAAAATTGAAGAATTTTCAATTGTAAATCTTCAAAATTGTACAACTTTAAATTGTAGTGCTTTAAAATTGAAGAGTTCTTAATTTTGAAAATTTACAATGAAAAATGATGAAAGTTTTAAGTTTCACAATTTAAAATCCTGTAATTTTAATGGTTTACATTAGAAGTTTCTTCAATTTTGAAGATTTAGAATTTAAAACTCTTGACTTTCGTTTTCCAAAATCATCCAAATTTAAGAAGTTTTATTTATACATCTTGAAAATTAAAGAGTTTTCAATTGTAAATCTTCAAAATTGAAAAATTTTAAATTGCATATTGTGAAAATTAAATAATTTTTTATTGCAAATCATAAAAATTGAACTATTATAAAAAAATAAAACGTAAATTGTAAATCTTTAAAATAGAGCAGTTTTTAATTTTGAAAATTTACAATTAAAAATTATGCAAGCTTTAAGTTTTACAAATAAAAATGTTTAAATTTTAATCAATTTTAAAGATTTAGAATTGAAAACTCTTAACAGAATTTAAGAATTTTTACTTATACATTTTTAAAATTAAAGAATTATAAACTGTAAATCATTAAAATTGAAGAATTTTCCATTTTGAATCTTAAAAATTGTAGACCTTTAAATTCTAATTCCTTAAAATCAAAGAGTTTTTAATTTTGAAAATTTACAATTATAAATTATGCAAACTTTAAATTATATAAATAAAAATATTGAAATTTTGATGATTTACATCCGAAATTTTTATCAATTTGAAAGATTTAGAATTGAAAACTCTCAACACAATTTAAGAATTTTTATTTATACATCCTTAAAATTAAAGAATTATAATCTGTTAATTGTTAAAATTAAAGACTTTTCCATTGTAAATCTTCAAAATTGTAGAACTTTAAATTGTAATTCTTTAAAATTGAAGAGTTTTTAATTTTGAAAATTCACATTTAAAAATCATGCAAGATTTAAGTTTGACAATTAAAAGTCCTGTAATTTTAATGATTTACATTCGAAGTTTCTTCAATTCGGACTATTTAGAATTAAAAACTCTTGACTTTTGATTTTCAAAATCATCCAAATTCAAGCATTTTTATTTATACATCTTTAAAATTAAAGATATTTCAATTGTAACTCTTCAAAATTGAAGAATTTTACATTGCAAATTATGAACATTGAATAATTTTCAATTGTAGCTCTTCAAAATTGCAGAACTTTACATTTAAAATTTTTCAAATCAAAGAATTTAAAATTTGGACAATTTAAAATTTCTTTAATTTTAATATTTACCCTCGAAATTTCTTCAATTTGGAAGATTTAGAATTGGAAATTTGACTTTTAATCTTGAAAATAAAAAATTTAAGAATTTTTATTTATACTTCTTTAAAATTAAAGAGTTTTCAATTGTAAATCTTCAAAATTGGAGAATTAAAAATTGCAAATCGTTCAAATTGAAGAATTTTGAATTGTAAGTCTTTAAAATTGAATTATTAAAAAAAAACGTTCAAATTACATATCTTCAAAATATAAATCTTGAAAATTGAATAATTTGCAATTCTATGTTAAAAATTCAAAATTTTTAATTTTAAGTCTTCAAAATTGTAAATCTTTGAAATTGACGAGTTTTTAATTTTGATAATTTACAATTAAAAATCATGCAAGTTTTAAGTTTCACAATTTGGAAGATTTAGATGTTAAAACTCTTGACTTTTGATTTTCAAAATCATCCAAATTTAAGAAGTTTTATTTATACATCTTTAAAATTAAAGATTTTTCAATTGTAAATCTTCAAAATTGAAGAAATTTCGAATGTAAATCTTTAGAATTACAGAATTTTCCTTTGTAAAACTTAAAACTTGCATAATTTTAATTGTAAATTTTCAAAACTGAAAGCTGTTCAATTTTAAAGACCTACAATTGAATATTCTTTAATTTTGAAGATTTACCATTGAAATATTATTAGTTTTAAGGATTTGAAATTTTAACGATTTGCAATTTAAAATTCTTCAATTTTTGAATATTTACAATTGAAAACTCTTTAATTTTAAATATTTATAAATCAAAATTTGGAAGTTTTGATGATTTTGAAACCAAAGTCAATTTTTCCATTCCAAGTCTTCCAAACTGAAGAAATTTCGAATGTAAATAATTAAAATTACAGAATTTTTCTTTGTAAGACTTAAAACTTGCATAATTTTAATTGTACATTTTCAAAACTAAAAACTGTTGAATTTAAAGATTTAAAATTTAAGGTTTTATTTTTAATAGTTCAATTTTGAAGATTTTCAGTTGAAAATTATTCATTTTTAACAATTTACAAATGAAAATTCTTTAATTTTGAAATCAGAAGTCAAGTTTTCAATTCTAAGTCTTCCAAACTGAAAAAATTTCGAATGTAAATAATTAAAATTACCGATTTTTTCTCGGTAAATCTTAAAACTTGCATAATTTTAATTGTAAATTTTCAAAATTAAAAACTGTTCTATTTTAAAAATTTACAATTTAACGTTTTGTTTTTATTTAGAATTGTTCAATTTTGATGATTTGCAATAAAAAATTATTCAATTTTCACAATATGCAATTTAAAAATTTTCAATTTTGAAGATTTACAATTGAAAACTCTTTAATTTTCAAGCTGTATAATTAAAACTTCTTAAATTTGGATGATTTTGGAAAACGAAAGTCAAGAGTTTTAAATTCTAAATCTTCCAAATTGAACAAAAATTCGAATGTAAATCATTAAAATCACAGAATTTTTCATTGCCAAACTTAAAACTTTCATAATTTTTCATTGAAAATTTTCAAAACTAAAAACTGTTTAATTTTTAAAGCATTACAATTTAAAGTTCTACAGTTTTGAAGATTTAAAATTGCAAATTCTTCAATTTTAACGATTTACAGTTTATAATTATTTAATTTTAAAGATGTAAAAAAAAATTCTTAAATTGTGTTAAGAGTTTTCAATTCTATATCGTCTAAATTGATAAAAATATCGGATATAAACCATCAAAATTACAAAAATTTTATTTGTGAAACTTAAAGTTGCATAATTTTTAATTGTAAATTTTCAAAATTAAAAACTTTTCAATTATATCGCTTTACAATTCAAAGTCCTACAATGTTGAAGAGTGACAATGGAAAATTTTTGAATTTTTAAAATATAGAATTACAAATTATTCAATTTTCAAGATTTATATTTTGAAGATATGTAATTTTGAACTTTTTTTTTAATAACTCAATTTTAAGGACTTACAATTGAAAACTTTCAATTTTGAAGATTTTCAATTGAAAAATATTCAATTTAAGGATTTAAAATTCTTCAATTTGAACGATTTGCAATTTAAAATTCTTCAATGAATGAATAAATATTAACTAAAAAGCTGTGGATGATATATTCTTTTATCATCCAAAAAATTTGTTCTCTTATTTCACGATTCTTCATGAAAATTATACACGGAAATGCTGAGCAATTTTCAGTTTTTCCAATATTTGAGTTCTAAAGAAAATTAATTCTGAAATAAAAATTCTCTGTTTCAGATAAACAAGATTCGAAATGCAATGAAAGCAAAAATAAATATACTTAGTCCAAGTCGAGGATGAATTTTCGTCATCCAGAAGGCGATAGGATATTTTTACGGATTTGAAACCGCCCAAGATTTTCTGACGATACTTCAAAATGGAGTTGAATAATGTAGGGATCAATAAAAGTTCCGTGTATCTGGCGATACCGTTTAGAAAACTCTGCATAGCCACAGTTTCCTTACCGCTCGTCAGTTTAGTGATTTGCTTCGTCACAGCATACATATTTCAATATGACGATATTCACGAAACACACTGTCGGGTAAGCAATCGATTTTATTACAAAGCAACAAATATTTTACGCAAATTTCAATCTTATTCGTAAGCATAAAAAATAGAATTTGATCGAATCCATTTAAAATCAGGCAGGTGCTACATTATGTTTTTTTCAGACAAAATTAGTCGACAGGGCCTCGGATTCACGACATTATTGACAATATTTTACTCTTTTATGAGCCATGACACTATTTTGCTACTATTTCGAAAAAAATGACACTAAAGACACCAAGAAGATTAATTTTCAGGGTGTCCAGCGAGCTGGAAAAACCTTGAAAACCTGGAATTCTCCGTGATTTTTTTTTAAACCTTGAAAACCTGGAAACCTCCTTGAATTTTTCACGAGAACCTTGAATTTGAATTTTTTTTGCTTTCAAAACAGTTCTTTACTGAAATGTGAAGAGTAATTAAAATCTTTTAGTCTATTTTGAAAGAAAAATATTGTTTAGAAGAAATATTGATACTGAAAAGTTTGTTATTTATCAAGATATAATTTATCTTTTGTTCATTACAGAATAAATAGATTTCGAGGCACTTTTTCTAGACTGGTGCTAATTATTTTATAGATTACAATTAACAGACTTTAATATTGTGAATAATTCTATAAGTTTTTTATTTCTTCTGCGCTAATACAGAATGTTAATGTATACAAAGATTTCACAAATATTTCCAAACATTTTACAAAGATTGTAACGATTTTAAAAAGGGTATAGTAAACCAGATTTCTAAGATTTCAAAACATTTCAAAGATTTCAAAAGAGTTCAAAATTTTTTAGAAGATTTCACAAAGATTTCAAATATTTTAATGATTTCAAATTAATACAAAAGATTTCAGAAAAAGTTCACAAATATTTCAAAAATTTAATAAAGATTTTAAAGAAAACAAGAATTTAAAAGATTTCAAAAAGGGTATAGTACACCAGATTTCAAAGATTTTAAACGATTTCAAATTTTTTTAGAAGATTTAAAAATATTTCACAAATATTGCAAAGAATTAATAAGGATTTCAATACATTTCAAAACATTTAGAAGATTTTAAACGATTTCAACATTTTTTAGAAGATTTCAAAATATTTCACAAAGATTTGAAATATTTCAAATGATTTTAAATGAATATAAAGATTTCACAAATATTTCAAAGATTTCATAAAAAATGTTTAAAAAATACAAGAATTCAAAGATTTCAAAAAGGTGTAA
Organism: Andricus curvator; assembly: GCA_932195095.1. Lineage (NCBI taxonomy): Eukaryota > Metazoa > Arthropoda > Insecta > Hymenoptera > Cynipidae > Andricus > Andricus curvator. The sequence goes on from CAKNYM010049713.1 coordinate 65,771, forward strand.
ACCAGATTTCGAAGATTTTACAAAATTTCAAATATTTAAATGATTTCAAATAAATACGAAAGATTTTACAAAGAATTCATAAGGATTACAACAGATTTCAAGTATTTCAAAGATTTCAAAAAGGGTACAGTACACCAGATTTCAAAGATTTGAAAATATTTCAAAGATTTTAAAGGATTTCAACATGTTTCAGATGATTTAAAAATATTTCACAAGGATTTTAAATATTTCAATGATTTCAAACGAATACAAAAGATTTCACAAATATTTCAAAGATTTTATACAAAATTTATTAAAGATTTTTAAAAAATACAAGAATTTCAAAGATTTCAAAAAAGGTACAGTACACCAGATTTCAAAGATTTTAAACGATTTCAAATTTTTTTAGAAGATTTAAAAATATTTCGCAAATATTTCAAAGAATTAATAAGGATTTCAAAGCATTTCAAATATTTAGAAGATTTTAAACGATTTCAACATTTGTTAGAAGATTTCAAAAGATTTCACAAAGATTTGAACATTTCATTGAGTTTAAATGAATACAAAAGATTTCAGAAAGATTTAAAAATATTTCAAAGAATGAATAAGGATTTCAAAACATTTCGAAGATTTTAAACGATTTCAACATTTTTTAGAAGATTTCAAAATATTTCACAAAGATTTGAAATGTTTCAAATGATTTTAAATGAATATAAAGATTTCAGAAAGATTTCACAAATATTTCAAAGATTTCATAAAAAATGTATTAAAGAGTTTTAAAAAATACAAGAATTCAAAGATTTCAAAAAGGTGTAAACCAGATTTCGAAGATTTCACAAAATTTCAATGATTTTAAACAAATCCGAAAGATTTTACAAAGAATTCATAAGGATTTCAACAGATTTCAAGTTTTTCAAAGATTTCAAAAAGGGTACACCAGATTTCAAAGATTTGAAAATATTTCAAAGATTGTAAAGGATTTCAACATGTTTCAGATGATTTAAAAATATTTCACAAGGATTTTAAATATTTCAATGATTGCAAACGAATACAGAAGATTTCACAAATATTTCAAAGATTTTATACAAAATCTATTAAAGATTTTTTAAAAATACAAGAATTTCAAAGATTTCAAAAAGGGTACAGTACACCAGATTTCAAAGATTTTAAACGATTTCAATTTTTTTTAGATGATTTAAAAAGATTTCACAAATATTTCAAAGAATTAATAAGGATTTCAAAACATTTCAAACAATTTAGAAGATTTTAAACGATTTCAACATTTTTTAGAAGATTTCAAAATATTTCACAAAGATTTGAAATATTTGAAATGATTTTAAATGAATATAAAGATTTCAGAATGATTTCACAAATATTTCACAGATTTCATAAAAAATGTATTAAAGAGTTTAAAAAAAACAAGAATTTCAAAGATTTCAAAAAGGTGTAAACCAGATTTCGAAGATTTCACAAAATTTTAAATATTTCAATGATTTCAAACAAATCCGAAAGATTTTACAAAGAATTCATAAGGATTTCAACAGATTTCAAAGATTTCAAAAAGGGTACAGTACACCAGATTTCAAAGATTTGAAAATATTTCAAAGATTTTAAAGGATTTCAACATGTTTCAGATGATTTAAAAATATTTCACAAGAATTTTAAATATTTCAATGATTTCAAACGAATACAAAAGATTTCACAAATATTTCAAAGATTTTATACAAACTCTATTAAAGATTTTTTAAAAATACAAGAATTTCAAAGATTTCAAAAAGGGTACAGTACACCAGATTTCATAGATTTTAAACGATTTCAAATTTTTTTAGAAGATTTTAAAAGATTTCACAAATATTTCAAAGAATTAATAAGGATTTCAAAACATTTAAAAACATTTAGAAGATTTTAAACGATTTCAACATTTGTTAGAAGATTTCAAAAGATTTCACAAAGATTTGAAATATTTCAAATGATTTTAAATGAATATAAAGATTTCAGAAAGATTTCACAAATATTTCAAAGATTTCATAAAAAATTTATAACAGATTTTTAAAAAATTCAAGAATTTCAAAGATTTCAAAAATCAAGTACACCAGATTTCAAAGATTTCAAAAAATTTCAATGATTTTAAACGATTTCAAATTTTTTTAGAAGATTTCAAAAGATTTCACAAATATTTCAAAGAATTAATAAGGATTTCAAAATATTTCAAGATTTTAAACGATTTCGACATTTTTCTAAAGATTTCACAAAGATTTTAAACATTTCATTGAGTTTAAATGAATACAAAAGATTTCAGAAAGATTTTACAAATATTTCAAAGAATTTATAAGGATTTCAAGAATTTCAAAGATTTCAAAACATTAAAAAGATTTTAAACTATTTCCAAATTTTTTAGAAGATTTCATAAGATTTCACAAAAATTGAAAAATTGTTCAATGATTTCAAACGAATAACAAAGATTTCACAAATATTCTAAAGAATTCATGAGGATTTCAAAATATTGAAAGAATTTCAACAAAAGACACTAAATTTCATAACATTGCAAACATTTTAAATTTCTTAAGGATTTCAAAAGATTTCAAGAATTTCAAAGATTTTAAATGATTTCAAATTTTTTTAGAAGATTTCAAAAAATTTCAAATATTCCCGTGATTTTACAAATATTCCAAAGAATTCATAGAGATTTCAAATGATTTTAAGAATTTCAAAAATTTCAAAAAAGGGTACAACACACCCGATTTTAAAGGTTTCAAAAAATTTCAAAGATTTTAAACGATTGCAAATTTTTGTACAAGATTACACAAAGATTCACGCCTACCCTGAAAGGGAAATGGCTTAATGGTATACTACTACTACTACTACACAAAGATTAAGAATATTCAAGTGATTTCAAAAGAATACAAAAGATGTCAGAATGATTTCACAAATATTTCGAAGATTTCATAAGGATTTCAAAAGATTTAAAGATTTTTAAAATTTTCAACAAGGGTGCAGTGCACCAGATTTCAATTCTTTCAAAACATTTCAGAGATTTGAAACGATTTCAAATTTTTTAAAGATTTCACAAATATTTCAAATATTCCAGTGATTTCAAACAAATACAAAAGATTTCGGAAATATTTCTAAGAATAAATAAGGATTTCAAAATATTTCAAAGATTTCAACAAGTACACCAGATTTTAAATATTTCAAAACATTTCAAAGATTAAAGAAATATTTCAAAAATATTTTCATAGATTTCATAAAGATTTCAACAATTTTCACCAAGATTTCAAGGATTTTTCCAAAATTTTAAAAGATTCCAAAATATTTCTCAAAGATTTCACAAAGATTTTAAATATTTCAAAAGATTTCAATGAATTTACAAAGATTTCAAGAACTTCCAAGACTTTTACAAAGATGTTAAAATATTTTGTTTAATTTTTAACAGAATAGTTAAATTTTCAATCAAATAAAAATTTGCCAGTTAAGAAATAAAAAATATTGTAATCAAATTGTTGAATTTTCAAGCCAAAAAGACGAATTTTCAACAAAAAAGTTGAATTTTCAACTAAGAAATGTAAAATAATTCAATTTCGAACCAAATCATAAAATTTTTAACAAGAAAATATGAATTCTTAGCCAAAAATAGTTGGATTTTCTTATTGGGTTCTATTAATTCAGTTCACAATTAAGTGGGAAAATGAGAAAAGGGGAAAAGACTGTGAAGCCTGCGATAAATAAATTGGAGCTTTGATAATTTATATACTAAAGAATAAAATTGTAAATAAACATTTAAGTTCATTTTTAATACTTGAAACATTTTATGACACTATTTTTTTAATTTGTGATACTAAAATTTACATTATTTTCGATCTCTACAGCGATTCCGAGGCCTAAACATATAAAAATTGTTTACTTAACAAATTTTATTTTTTGCCGAACTTTTTTTTAAATCGCCGTGGATGGATTTCCAACGATCTAAGTATATCCAATTTGTAAAAAAAATTCTTTAATTTCAGAAACGGTTAAATAATCATCTAAGATTATTAAAAAAAAAACATTTCCTATAAAAAGATTGTATTTTCTTTTCTAAATGTAAACATATATATTCAATCTTGCCCCTACTTTTCCCCTTTTTCATGAAAAAATGAACCCATTTCCTCCTTTTTGAGCTAAAGGTTTAGTTTAAATTACTTGATATGAAAAAATTTGTAGCTTTAAGAGTTCGAATTTTTTAATTTCAATGATCGTGACAATCTTTTGCGAAACTGGAGTTTGTTTCCTTAATTAAAACGACCACCCTTTTAGAGATTATGCGACTTGAAGTTTAGAACCTACCCGATTTGAAATGGATTCGATGAATAGATAATTTTAGAAGATTTTTAGGGTTTCGTAGCCCCGGGTAGAAACCCTTAAAGTTTCGGTCGGGTATCCGTCCTTCGTATTTTTTCCCAAAGTGGGGGAGTGAGGGGAGGGTAAGTAGGGAAATCAGGGGAGTGATATTAGGTAAGTGAGGGGAAATAAGGGCGGATAGTGGGAGGAGTGAGGGAAAATAAGAGTGGTGAGGGAGGGAATTAGGGGAAGTTAGGAAAATCAAGGAGAAGAGGGGAAGTTGGCGAAGTAGGGAAAATGAGGGGAGGGAAGTAGGGGAAGTTACGAAAATAAATTAGGTGAGTGAAAATTAGGGTAGGGGAAGTTGACGAAGCAGGGAAAATGAGGAGAGGGAAAATTAGGATGAGAAATTAAGAGGAAATTAGGGATTGGGGAGTAGGAGAAATGAGAAAACGTAATGAGAGTGAGAAGTTAGGGAGGGTAAGCAGTGAAACGTGAGGAGGGGAAGTGAGGGGAAATCAGGGGAGGTGTAGTAGGGGAAATAAGGGTGAGAAAGTGAGGGGAGATTAGGGGAGGGGAAGAATGCGAAATGTGGAAATTTAATAAGTAGTGGGGAAGTAAGGGAGGTGAAAATGGAAACGAGAGGAGAATTGAAGGGTCGGGATTTAGGGGAAATTAGAGTGAAAAGTGAGGGAAAATGAGTGAAGGGGAAGTGAAGGGAAATAAGGGGAGGGAAAGTAGTCAAAGTGGCGAAAATTAATGACGGAAAATGAGGTGAGAGGAAATTATGATGAGAAGGTATGAAAAAATTAGGGGTGTTGAATTAGGGGAAATGCAGAAAATTATTGAGTGTGGAGCAGATAGGGAGGGGGTAGTGATATGTGAGGAGGGGAAAACCGGGAGATTAAGTAGGGGACATTATGGTGAAGAAGTGAGGGAAACCAGGGGAGGTGAAGTAGGGGAAATTAGGGTGAGAAAGTGAGGCGAGATTAGGGGAGGGGAAGCATGGGAAATGAGGAAATTTAATAAGTGGTGGGGAAGTAAGGGAGGTGAGGTATGGAAACGAGAGGAGAAATGAGGGGTCGGGATGTAGAGGTAATTAGGGTGAAGAAGTGAAGGAAACTGAGAGAAAGGGGAGGGGAAAGTAGGGGAAGTGATGAAAATAAAGGAAGGTAAAGGAAGTGAGGGGAAATGAGGATAGGGGAAGTTGGCGATGTAGGGGAAATGGGGTGAGGGGAAATTAGGATGAAAAGGTATGTGAAAATTAGGGGTGTTGAAGTAGGGGAAATGAAGAAAATTAATGAGAGTGGAGAAGTTATGGAGGGGGGCAGTGATATGTGAGGAGGGGAAAACAGGGAGGTGAAGTAGGGGACATTATGGTGAAGAAGTGAGGGAAACCAGGGGAGGTGAAGTAGGGGAAATTAGGGTGAGAAAGTGAGGCGAGGGGAAGCATGGGCAATGAAGAAATTTAATAAGTGATGGGCAAGTAAGGGAGGTGAAGTATGGAAAC
>CAKNYM010049713.1:71586-88201 GCA_932195095.1 Andricus curvator
AGGGGTCGGGATGTAGGGGAAATTATGGTGAAGAAATGAGCGAAAATGATAGAAGGGGAAGTGAGGAAAAGTAGGGGAAATGTTGGAGAGGAAGTAGGGGAAGTGACGAAAGTTAATGAGAGGAGTAGAAGCGAGGGGAAATGATGGTAGGGGAATTTGGTGAAGTAGGGGAAATGAGGAAAGGGTAAATTATTACGAGAAAGAAAGGGGAAATTAGGGGTGTTTCAGTAGGGATAATTAGGTAGAAGTGAGGGAAAATGAGAGAAGAGGAAATAGGGAAAGGGGAATTGGCGAAAATTAATGAGGGTAGAAGTAGGGGAAATCAGGATGAGAAAGTATTGGGAAATTATGGATGTGGAAGTAGGGGAAATGAAGAAAATTAATGAGGGTGTGGAAGTTAGGGAGGGGAAGTAGTGAAACGTGAGGAGGGGAAATTAGGGGAAACCAGGGAGGTGAAGTAGGGGACATTATAATGAGAAAGTGAGGGGAAAGTAGGGGAAATGAAGAAATTTAATAACTGGTGGGGAAGTAAGGGATGTGAAGTATGAAAACGAGAGGAAAAATGAGTGGTGGGTAAGTTGGGGAAATTAGGATGAAGAAGTGAGGGAAAATAGAAAAAGGTGAATTGAGTTGATGGGAGAGGATAGAAGAGTAGGGGAAGTGCGGGGAGGGGGAGTAGGTGAAGTAGGAAAAATGAGGGAGAGTGGGAGAAGTTAAGGGAAATGAGGGGAGGGGAACTATGGGAAGTAAGGAGTAATGGGGGGAGGGAAAGGGAAGGAAAGTAGGGGAAATGATTGGAAATGAGGGTGAGTAGTGGAGGGAAAATGATGGTTGGGGAAGGGGAGTATTAGTTGAGGTAGCGAGGAGGGGGAGAAGTAAATGAGGAAGAAGTTGGTTAAGTGGGGGGAGGGGAAGAAGGGAATGTAGGGGGAGTAGGGGTGAGAAAGTATGGGAGGGGGAAGTTTGAACAGCCTAATTAACGTTTTAATAGGCTACGAAACCCTTCTTTTGTACTTTGACTAATTTTTTCTTTGTTTAATTGAATTTTGAATTGAATTCAGGTGTACAATGTTCTTCCATCGATCTCAGCGATTACGGGCGTTTCGCCTCAGAGATATCTATGGCGAATCAGCATAGCTTTGCACATTGGACCACGGCTCATGATTGCGAGTGTTTATCATTCCTATTACCGTAAGATCCTTGACACCATCGAAGATGTGTCTGCGAAGCTCGTTGCTTGCAGACTTTTGCATTTATGTTACTGGCTCAACATTGTCGAGGTCGCCGCTCTCAGCGGTGTGACCTATATTTCAAATAGGGAAAATTACGGTAAGAATGCTTTTGAATTTAGTGGATAATCAATCAGTGCAGACTTCACACTCTTTCCCTTATTATCCTCTTTTCCCCTTTTTCCAAGAATGCGTTTCTTCTGAATTTTATACCAAATTGTTGAATTTTCAAGCTGAAAAGATGAATTTTCTATAAAACAGTTAAAAAATTAATTTTTAACAGCAAAAACATTGAATTTTCAACTAAAGTTATGAATCATAAACAAAAACATGAACTTTTAAGAAAATAGTTCATCTTTCAAACCAAGGAGTTGAATTTTCTATCTAAAAAGGTGAATTTCCAACAAAGAACGTAATAGTTGATATCTCAACAAAAAAAGGTTTTAATTTAAAATAAATAAAAAACAATCAGATTTAACCTACAAAGATGAACTTTCAAGAAAATACATACATTTTCCACCAAATAGTTACATTTTTTATCAAATTTTTGAATATTCTACATAACAAGTGACTTTTCAACCCAAAAGTGTGAATTTTAATCAAAAATTTTAATTTTAATTCAAAACAGATTAATTTTTAACCAGACAGTTGCATTTTGAACCAAAAAAGATTGAATTTCTATAGAGTTGAATTCTTAAACCAAAAAGATGAATGTTTAACAAAATAGTTTAATTTATAATCACATAAAAATTTGTTAGTCAAGAAAAAAAATTGCAATTAAATTGTTGAATTTTCAAGCCAAAAAGACGAATTTTCTATAAAACATTTGAATTTTCAAACTCAGAATATGAATTTTCGACAAAAAAGTTCATTTACAACCAATTTTTAGTTGAAAAATTAATTTTCAACAATAAAAACATTGAAGTTTCAACTAAAATTATGAATCTTCAACCAAAAAAAATGAACTTTTAAGAAAACAGTTCATCTTTCAACCATGGAGTTGAATTTTCTATCTAGAAAGATGAATTTTCAACAAAGAACGTAATAGTTGATATTTCAAGAAAAAAAGGTTTTAATTTAAATTAAATAAAAAACAGATTTAAACTACAAACATGAATTTTCAAAAAAATACATACATTTTCCACCAAATAGTTACATTTTTCATCAAATATTTGAATATTCTACAAAACAAGTGAATTTTCAACCCAAAAGTGTGAATTTTGAACAAAAATGTTAATTTTCATTCAAAACAGATTAATTTTTAACCAGACAGTTGCATTTTATTCCCCAAAAAAGATCTAATTTCTACAGAAAGAGTTGAATTTTTAAACCAAACAGATGAATTTTTAACAAAATAGTTTAATCTTTAATCAAATACAAATTTTTTAGCCAAGAAAAAAAGAATTGCAAACAAATTGTGGAATTTTCAAGCCAAAAAGACGAATTTTCGATAAAACATTTGAATTTTCAAACTCAGAATATGAATTTTCGACAAAAAAGTTCATTTACAACCAATTTACAGTTAAAAAATTAATTTTTAACAACAAAAACATTGAATTTTCAACTTAAATTATAAATTTTCAACCCAAAAAAAATGAACTTTTAAGAAAATAGTTCATCTTTCAACCAAGGAGTTGAATTTTCTATCTAAAAAGTTGAATTTTCAACAAAGAACGTAATAGTTGATATCTCAACAAAAAATGGTTTTAATTTAAAATAAATAAAAAACAATCAGATTTAAGCTTCAAAGATGAATTTTCAAGAAAATACATACATTTTCCACCAAATAGTTACATTTTTTTATCAAATTTTTTAATATTCTACAAAACTAGTGACTTTTCAACCCAAAAGTGTGTATTTTAATCAAAAATTTTAATTTAAATTCAAAACAGATTAATTTTTAACCAGGCAGTTGCATTTTGAACCAAAAAAGATTGAATTTATACAGAAAGTGTTGAATTTTTAAATAAAAATGATGAAGAAAAAAAAATTGCAATAAAATTGTTGAATTTTTAAGCCAAAAAGACGAATATTTAACAAAAAAGTTGAATGTTCAATCAAAAAATGTGTAACTTTTTAATAAATTACCCTCTTTTCCCCTTTTTTCAAGAATTCTTTTATCCCCTTTTTCTAGTTTTCCGCTTAAATTCGAACTAAATTAATAAAAATCAATAAGAAAATCCAACTATTTTTGGTTTAAAGTTAATTTTTTTTTGTGTTAAAAAGACTACAGTTATATTCTTGGACCGGAATTCATCTCGTTTGTTTAAAAATTTTACTATTTGGTTGAAAATTAAATTATTTTTTTAAAAATGCAACTATTTTCTTAAAAAGTCATCTATTTGTTCCAAAATGCAATCACTTGGTTGAAGGTTAATCTACTTTGTTAAAAATTAACTATTTTGTTGAAAAATTTTTTCATTCTTGATAGAAAATAAATTTTTTTAACTGAAAATTTAACTTCCATTTTTGGTTGAAAATTTATTTTTTTCAATTAAAAATATATCGTTTGGTAGAAAATTAATTTTCTTGGTTTACAGTTTATCTTGGTAGGTTAAAAATTCAATTATTTTGTTGAATGTTTAATTATTTTCTTGTAAAAAGTTTCCTTTTTTGGTCAAAAATTCTAATGTTTTGTTGAAAATTGGTCCTTTTTGATTGAAAATTCATCTTTATGACTATCTGGTTGAATGCTGTACTCTTTTGTTGTAAATACCTTTGTTTTGTTGAAAATTCGTTTTTTTTTTTTCGTTGAGAAGTAATTTTTTTACTGAAAATGTAACTTTTCCATTTTTTGTTGTAAATTGATCTTTTCTAGTTGAAGATTCAAATTTTTGTTTTTAAATTCATGTATTTTGTTCAAAATTCGTCTTTTTGGTAAAAAATTAAGTGTTTTTTTTTTACAATTCATTCTTTTTGATTAAAAGTAGAACTGTTTGGTTGAAAATTAAATTCGTATTTTTTGGTCGAATTCGACTGTTTTTTATTTTTAATTAAAATCTTTTTTTGTATGAAAAGTCAACTAGTTGATTTAAATTAGAACTGCTTTTTAAAAAATTCCTTTTCTGGTTGAAGATTCATCATTTGAGTTAAAAATTGATCTTTTTTGTGAAAATTTAACTATGTTATTTAAAGTTCGTTCTTTTTGTTTGAAAATTAATTTTTTTGGCTGCAAATTCATGTTTTTGGTTGAAAATTCAACTATTTGGTTAAAAAGTAAACCATTTGAAAATTCAACTATTTGATAGAAAATTAACTTTTTGTTGAAAAATTATATTTTTGGGTTGAAAGTTCAACTGTTTTGCAAATAGCTCGTTTTTTTGGCTTCAAAATTCACCAATTTTATTAAGTCACTCCCAAGTGAAAAATAGACAAATAGTTAAAAATGTCAGAAAAAACCGCAACTTTCTACCATTAAGCAAATAGAATATTATTAAAAATAGTAGTACATTGTTTAAATAATTATATTTGTTATCTTTAATTAATTATTACATTAATCTAATTGAAAGGTGTACAAAAAGTAAAAAATTGCAGAAAAACCGGAACTATCTAGTATTAATGTAGAATAAGATAACTGTAAACAATAATAATTTGTTTAAGCAATTATTTTTCTTACATTTAAATAAATATTAACTCACTTCAAGTGAAAACTGGACAAAAAGTGGAAAATTTCAGAAACAAAAGCAATTCCTAGCATTATTCAAAGAGAATATTATTAACAGTAAGAATAATTCGTTCAAGCAATTATGTTTGTTACAATTAATTAACTATTACGTCACTATAATTTAAAATTGGACAAAAAGTGGAACATTTTTAAAACAACCGCGACTTTCTAACTCTATTCTAAGACAAACTATCTAAAAACAATAATAAATTGTTTAAATAATTTATCTCAACATCGAATTACCCTGGTGGAAACAATTTTTACAAGAAAGTACAACATTTCTACAACTGTAATTTCTTGTTGAAATATGTACTTTTTTGTGAAAAAATGTACAGAATTTAACAAATAAATATAAAATAATGTTAAAACATTTGTATAACTTTTTATTAATATTTTGTTACTTTTGTAAAAATCGACAAGGTATTACAGAAAACTATAGAATTTTACATTTGTTTAATTCGGGTGTTTGACGTCATTAGAAGACTTTTAATTTTACGTGAATTATTGTAGAAAATTACAAATCTTTACAAAAAAATACAAAATTTCACAAAAGTTGAAATATTGGGAAACTGCATATAAAATTATGTTTTATATACTGATAGTTTATTGTGGAAATGTACAAATTTAAACAAAAAAATTTTAATTTTTACAGATAATACTTTTAGAATCGGAATCAACGTTTCGACTTGTACTTTTCTGTCAATTTTTGTAGGATATTTAATTGTATAATTTTTTACAAAAAACTACAATTTAAAAAAAATATTAAACGCTTTTATTCAATTCCAAATCATATTCAAATATTGTTTCAATCTAAAATATTCCACTGTTGACCCATTTAATTTGAAATTTTGTAATTAATGAAGACAGTAATTTTGTTTTGAATATTTTGCAATATTTCACTTTTCATTTAAAATGAGCAATTATAAATCAAATATTAAAAACTAAACCATTTTAAACTGAATTATTTGAAATAGAAAACCTTGAATCGTTAATATTTAAGAGTGTTAAATTAAAACTTTGAACGATACAATTTTTATTGTTCTATTTAACAAATTTTTAATATGTTTTGAGAAGATCCAAACTTAATTCAAAACTGGAAAAGATTTCAGAAAATAAAAAACTAAATTTAGATTTTTAAAGATTATGAAATAAAATTTTGAAGCTTTTTAAGGATCTTTAAAGGTTTTAAGAAAACAAAATTTCTTAAGTTTGCTGGGAAAATTTTTAATGATTTTTTATTTTAAAAAAAATTAATTTTAAGAGAATATTCAAAAAGATTTTTTAAAAATTTGAATAATAAATGACAATTGAACAATTATTTATGTGGAAAATAATCGAGTAGGTTTAAAATATATTTAGACGTTTTGAAAATATTCCAAATTAATTTAAAACGTGAAAAGATTTCAAAACTTTAAATTTATAAGTATTTTGAAAGGTTTTAAATAAATAAAATATTTGTATCAAAATTCCTAGAAAAACTAACAATATATTTTTTTTTTGAAAAATTAATTTAAAAAGAATATTTAATAAGATTTCCAAAATTTTCAAAAAAGAATCTGAATGATTTTAAGGAAATTTTTTGTATTTTGCAGGATTTTCAAAAAATTGTTGGAAAAATTCGAGTTGTAATATAATAAAATTATTATTAGATTCCTGGAAAATTTTTTAATGATTTTTTTTAACAAACTTTTAAGAGAATATTTAAAAAGATTTCGAAACAAATTTTAATGTATAAATTAATGTTTCTAGCTTAAAATTGTTAAAAATGATATAATTTTGGAAATTTATAAATTTTTTGATTCATTCTTCAATTCACAGCATTGAAAATGATAGCGAGGATTTATATATTTTAAATATTTTAACTGTACAATGTATAAAAGTTAAAAATTGAAATTTTGCATTTTAACGGCTTTTAATTAAAAAACTTTCAGTTGAGAAGTTTTAAAAGCTTTAATTTTATACGCGAAAATTATTGGGCGTTTGAATTAACATTTTTTTTAAGCTTTAATTTGAAAAATTTTAAATTCATAAGGATTCCACTTTCATTGTTTTAATTTGCGGTACAGTTTTTATAATTTTAATGAAAAAAATTTCATTTTCAAGAGTTCGAATCGTTTAATTTGAATTGTTCAATTTTGATTTGCAGTCAAAAAGTTGTTCTTCTTCGACCCAGGATGACAAATATTGAGAAAATTGCAATTACATAATTTTAAATGCCATATATGGTATCCATTCGATTTCTATATATTTGAAGACAACAAACTTTAAACGTAAGGTTTTTTTTTTTAATAATGATTATTCGTTATTGTCTTTTAATATTCTACCATTCCTTTAAAGCTCAAAAATAAAAGCTTTTTTGTAATGGCAATAAAATACAACAATGTACAAAAAAATACAAATAAGTACAAAATTTGTCTCAATTGTTTTGAAATCTTTTTAGATATTTGCTTAAAAATTTGTTACAAAAATAATTTTAACATTTTCCAGGAATCTAATAATAATTTTATTATTTTGAAACTCGAACTTTCTCAAAAAATTTTGGAAAATCTTGCAAAAGTAAAAAAATTACCTTAAAATCATCCAGATTCTTTTTTCAACATTTTTGAAATCTTATTAAATATTCTTTTAAAATTAATTTTTCCAAGATTTTCCAAGAAGCAAAAAAAAATTTGTTCACAAAATTTTTTTTTATATTTATAAAAATTTAGGACCAGATCCGCGTTTCTTAATGCTTCATATTTAATTTCCCAAAATTTTCAACTCGATATCGCTTTTCGTGTGAACGTAAGTTGATTTTGAACTCAAATTTTGACCAAATCGATAATTGTTCAATTTTTATTTATGCATCAAAATTCAATAATTTCACTTACATATTAAAAATGTGTCAAATAAAACAATTAAAATTGTAACGTTCAAAGTTTTAATTTAACACTTTGAAATATTAACGATTCAAGGCTTTCTATTTCAGAGAATTCAGTTTAAAATTGTTTAGTTATTAATATTTAATTTATAATTGCTATTTTTAAATGAAAAGCAAAATATTGCTAAATATTCGAAAAAATGTCAAATTAAATAGGTTAAAAATGGAATATTTCAGATTGAGACAATATTTGAATAGGATTTGGAATTGAATAAGAGCGTTTAATTCTTTAAATTATTTTTAAATTAAGAATAGTTTAAAAAGTTGAGGCTTTCAAATTGAAAAATTGTATCGTCCTGTAAAGTCAATTATTGTTCATATTGATTATAATAGCGAAAGTTCTTGGTAAAAATATACAACATAATTTTAAGTACAGTTTGCCAATATTTCAACTTTTGTGAAATCTTGTATTTTTTTGTAAAGATTTTTAATTTTCTGAAATAATGTACGTAAAATTAAAAGTGTTTTATGACGTGAAACATCCAAATTAAAAAAATGTAAAATTCTCTAGTTTTCTGTAATACCTTGTAGATTTTTACAACAAAGTAAAAAAAATATTAATAAAAAGTTAGACAAATTTTTGTATTGTAGAAACTTGTACTTTATTGTTAACTATTTTACTTTTCTACAAGAAAATATAAGAAAAAATGAGCTATTTGTATTTATGTAACTGTATTTTTTTGTTAAATTTTGTACATTTTTTACAAAAAAGTACATGTTATAAACAAAAAATTACAGATGTAGAAATGTTGTATTTTCCTGTAAAGATTTTTTCCCCCCCGGGGGGGGGGGGCCTTATTTAACAGATTTATGGGGGTGTTATTCAAAAAGTAATATTTTATTCGTATTGTATGGCTAATTGTGAAGAGAAATGTTGAGTTTCAACTCGATTCAGTTAATATTAAGGATTCTGAATAAAATTTACAAAAACGTTTTTTTTTTCTTATGGGAAATACGTGTTAAACTTCATGGGGCTTGCGCAACCTCTTAATATTATTTAAAAAAAATGGATTTATTTTTTTTGTGGATTCGAACAAATTTTCTTACGATATACATACAAATTCGAGAACAAAAATTTTCCAATAAAAAAATTACCCTGTATTAATACACAGGGTGGCGACTTGACCGGGAAAGACCGGAAAATGACCTGGAATTTTATTGACCGGGAAAAAACCGGGAAATGACCAGGAATTTAATTTAAAAACCGGGAATTCACTTCTGATTATAGAAAAATTCAAGAAATATAATTTCACTTGGAACAGGGAATTTTTTACATGGAATGGGAATTTTTTAAAGGAATTATAATTCGGATTTAGAAGAAAGGAATTTTCAAAAATCCCTCTTCCAAGTCAGAATTCGTCACAATTTGAAAGTTCCCTCTTCTAAATTTTAGGTAATAAAAGTACTTCAAGCAGTTTTCAGAGTAGAAGTAGAATTTCAAAGAAGAAATATTTCTGAATTATAATAGAAATTTTTTTTTACATTGTTCGTTGCGAATTCATCGTTTTTTAGTTATAAATTCAACTACTGGGTTAAAAGTTAAACTTTTGTTAAAAATTAATTTATCTTTTTTTGATGAAAATTCAACAATTTGGTTGAAAATTGATATTTTTCATTTAATAATTAAACTATTTGTTTGAAAATGTATGTACTTTGTGGAAAATTCATCTATTTTTGTAGACAATTAAACTTTATGGTTGACAATTCATCTTTTTGGCATAAAATTAAACTATTCCAGTTAAGGATTCATCATTTCAGTTGAAGATTCATCATTTTATTTGAAAATTCACCAGTTTGGTTGAAAATTAATTTCTTTAAACGAAAATTTAACTGTTCCATTCTGAGTTGAAAATTAAAATTTTCGAGTTCAGAATTCCACAATTTGGATAAAAATTTGTCTTTTTAATTGAAAATTTAACTATTCCGATGAAAACTCATGTATTTTGTTAAAAAATAGATTTTTTTGTTGGTAAAAAATTATCTTATTTTTCTTTGAAAGTTAATCTTCTTGTTTAAAAATTCTTCTTTTCGGTTAAAAATTCAAGTATTCCAGTCAAATATTTATTATTTTAGTTGAAAATTCATCTTTTAGGTTTGAAATAAAATTATTTGGTTGAAGTTAAGCTCTTTTGTTAAAAATTAATTTTTTTTTTAGTTGAAAATCCATCGTTTTAATTAAAAATTAATTTGTTTGGTTGAAAAATGAGCTGTTTGATTGAAAATTTGTTTTTTCTTTAGATGTTTTTTGGTTGAAAATTTTTTTTTTTTCAACTGAAAATGTAACTATTAATCCAGTTGAATATTTCATCATTTTATTTCAAAATTCATGTCTTTGGTTGAACATTCATTTTTGACTAAAAATTTGATTATTCAATTTTTGGTTGAAAAATTATCTTTGTTAGTTGAAAATTCGTCTTTTTTGGTAGAAATTAATTTTCTTGGTTGAAAATTAATCTTTTTGGTCAAAAATTGAATTATTCTAGTTAATGATTCATCATTTCAGTTAAAAATTCATCTTTCTGGTTTGAAATTCAACTATTGCAGTTAAATATTTACAATTTTATTTGAAAATTCATCACTTTGTTTGAAAATGTAACTATTATTTTGAAAGTTAGTTTTTGTTGTTGTTAAAAGTTAGTTTTTTTTTGTTGAAACTAATTTTTTTAACTGAAAATTTACCTTATTCCAATTGAAAATTCCATAGCTGTTGTTGAAAATTCATCTGTTTGGTTAAACATTAATTTTTTTAACTTGAAATTTAATTATTAAAGTTTTGGTTGACAATTTATCTTTTTTTAGTAAAAATTAATTTTTTGGTTTGAAAATTGAACTATTTCAGTTAAAGATTCATTTTTTTAGTTGAAAACTCTTATGTTTGGTTTACAAATAATTTTTTAAACTAAAAATGTTACTATTGCATTTTCGATTGAAAATTATTATTTTTTCAGTTCAAAATTTAACTATTTGGTTGAAAATTTGTCTTCTTTTATTAAAACTTCAAACCTTTCTTTAAAAGTTAATGTATTTGGTTGAAAAATTGTATTTTTGGGTAGAAAATTAATCTTTTTATTTAAAATGTAATCTTCTTTAAAAATTCGTCTTTTTGGTTGAAAATTCGAGTGTTCCAATTAAATATTCATCATTTTAGTTGAAAATTTATCTTTTTGGTTTAAAATTTAACTATTCCAGATAAAGATTCATAATTTGATTTGAAAATTCATCACTTTGGTTGAAAATTGAACTATTTTGTTGAAAATCCGTTTTTTTTTGTTGAAAATTAATTTTTCAACTGAAAGTTTAACTATTTGTTGTTTAGAACCAATGTCATGTATTAAAATAAATGTTTGCGTTTTGCGGCAAATATAAATATGTTACTTTGAGTTGACCGGGAAAATTGAAAAACTTGACCGGGGAAAACCGGGAAATGACCGGGAATTTGAAATCGTCCGCCGAATCGCCACCCTGATACACGAACCAAGTATACCCACCAAAAAAGAAGATATAGAAAAAATATTTTTCACACTGGTTAAGGAAACGAAGATCGAAATAATAAAATGATTTAATGTTTCAGCGGTACACGAGAAGATCTTTATAATGTTTATGATCAGCTCCCTCACATATATGTTGACTGCAATAAGATTGGGTCGCTTAATGACACCGAATGCAACAAGTCTACAGTACAAGCAAGGCCTGTTTATAACGAGTCTCGTCAGCACTGTAGGCCTTATTATCTTCTTTCTGAAGCATCGACTCTTGTGTCATGACTTGGGTAAGCACTCTCTTCAATTTTTCGTTTCAATAAAGCAAACGTTTCAGCTCTTACGATCAAATATTATAGGAAATTCAGTACTGCGAAATATGTAACCAAAATTAATTTAATTAATTTAACCAGGGTGTCTAGTGTCCTGGAAATCCTTGAAAACCTGGAAAAGTCCTTGAATTTTGCTTATGGTTCTGGAATTTTTGTTCGTTTAAAGAAAAAATAGTTTTTTAAACTTTTTCTCTGCTGAACGAAAAAAGATTACCTTTTTAACAAGAGACTGTTTATTTTATCACGGTGAAAATCAGATCTACAATCGAAATGGTATTTGAATATTAATGGTTAGAGCAAATAAAAAATTGGTGCGGGTAAAGTTAGAGAATTTTGAAAATGAAGTTTGAGACTACCCTGATAGAATGTTCTTGTTAGTAATTTATTTGCCTTATATTTTTATTTCTTTTCTTGCAGTTGCTTCATCCTGACGACTGTAATTTTCTTGAAAAATTTTATTATTTGGTTGCAAATTCAAAAATTTTGATTAAAAGTTCATACTTTTTTATTTGAAATATCTACTATTACATTATTCGTTGAAAATTCATATTTTTTTGTTGAAAAATAATTTTTTTAACTAAAAACGTAACTATTTCATTTTTGGCTGAAAATTGATATTTTTTAAATTAAATATTCAATTATTTGGGTAAAACTTGAACCAATTTGTTAAAAAAATTTTTGTTTGAGGGTTGATCTCTTTGCTTGAAAATTTAAATATTTTGCTAGTCTTTATTGGTAGAAAACTAATCCTGTTGGTGGAAATTTTTGCTTTTGATTGAAACTGCAATTTTTTGGTTAAAAATTAACTTTTTCGTTGAAAATTTGTATTTTCGGGTTGAAAATGCTGAATTTTGGCTTGAATGTTCCACAATTTCTTTTACATTTTTTCCTGTATTGGCTGAAAAATCTTTATTTGTTTGAAATTCGTCTCTTTGGTGGAAAATTAATAATTTCAGGTTGAAAATTCAACTGATTTTTAGAAAAAAAATTTGTTTGTTTGTTAAAAGTTGAGCTACTTTATCAAACATTCATTCTTTGGTTGCAGATTTGCAGATTCATCATTTTAGTTGAAAATTAAATTATTTGTTTACAAATTGGTTCATTTTGTTGAAAATTTGTCTTTTTTGGTAGAAAATTAATTTTTTCTTTGTTAAAAATTCGTCGTTTTGGTAAAGAATTCATCTTTGTAGGTTAAAAGTTAAACTATTTGGTTGAAACTCTAACTATTCTGTTAAAAATTCTTTTTTTGTTGTTGCTGAAATACCAACTATTTAATTTTTCGTCGAGAATTCGTCTTTTTGTCAAAAATTCCAATTTTCGAGTTGAAAATTCAACTATTTTTGGTTAAAGTTTAATTTTTTTTTCAAAATAAGACTGTTTGGAAATTCATTTGTGTAATTTCAAGTATTTTGTTAAAAAATCATCATTTTTGGTTGAAAATTCAACTGTTTTGTTGAAAATTCGTCTATTTCAACAGGAAATTCGTCCTTTTGGATTTAGAATTCACCTTTTTTGTTAAGAATTAAACTGTCTTCTAAAAAATTCAATTATTTCGTTGGAAATGCAACTGTTTTTAGTTGAAGTTTAATCTTTTCTGTTTAAAATTCGATTATTTAGTTGAAAATTCATCTTTGTGGGTTGAAAACTCAACAATTTGGTTAAAAAATCAACCTATTTGTTGACAATTTTATTATTTTATTGAAAATAAACCTAAATTAGCTTAAAATTCGATAAATTAGTCAAATTTCAACCAATTCTAGAAAAAAAATCTCATTACACACGGTGTTGAACTCTCTTTGATATTATAAAGAGCAAAAAAATATTTAAAATTAAAATTTTTTTAAAAGTTTCATTAAATTGTTTTTAAAGCTGGAAAAAAGAGAAACTTTGAATATTTTCTATCGTAGTGTCGTGATATTTCACCTTGATAAAATGAACAATGCCAAAAAAAAACGTTTTTTTTTTCTATAAAATCAGATTTTGGGGCGTATGAGAAATTTCGCAGATGACACTTTTTCAGTTCCACTAGACCTACAATTTCTAATATCTTTCGTGGAAAGTATTTTTTTACTGTAAAAAAGTACCTGGAAAAATGTATTTTTGTCCTGGAAAACCTGGAAAAGTCCTGGAATTTTTGTTTGAAGAAACGCTAGACACCCTGATTTAACGAACTTGATTTTTAACCAACCCGTTGAATTTTTATTAAAAAAAGACAAATTTAAATTAATGTATTAATTAAAAACCCAATATTATTTAAAAAAAAAAATTAAGTACAACAAAAAGTTAATTTTCAACCGAAAATTGTTTAGTTACATTTTCAACTAAAGAAAATTAATTTTTGGACGAAGAAAGACGAATTTTTAATCAGCAAAGATAAATCGAAATAATTTGTTATTTAAAAAACCAATATTATTTAAAAAAATATTAACCACAACAAAAAAGTTAATTTTCAACCGAAAACTGATTTAATTTTAAATTTAAAAAATTAATTTTTGGACGAAGAAATACGAATTTTTAATCAAAAAATATTTATTAATTTATGAATTTAAAAAAAATATATTATTTAAAACAATATTAGCTAGAACGAAAAAATTAATTTTCAATCAAAAATTGATACAGCTTTCATAGAGCATTTAAGAGAATTTAAAGCATTTATTGTTTAAACAAATATATATCATAATTAATACACATATTTCTACCAAAACATTCTAGAGTGAAATAAGCATATACTTTTTTTAAATTACAGAGTTTTGATTGAGGATTCAAACAATTTTGTTGAAAATTTATCTTTTTTTGTTGAATTCAACTATTTTTGGTATAAAACTAAAATCCTTTTAGGTTGAAATATCAGGTATCACGTTTTTCGTTGAGAATTCATATTTTTTGGTTGAAAAATAATCTTTTGGGTGTAAAATTGAATTATTTTGTTGTGGATTAATTTTTTCGGTGTTTACCACTCAGATATTTTGTAAAAAATTCGTCTTTTTGGCTTGAAAATTATACAATTTGGTAGAAAATTAAAATATTTGGTTAAAAATGAACTTCTTTGTTGAAAATTCATATTTTTGGTGGAAAATTAAGTTACTTCGGTAGAAAATTAAACTTTCTGGTTGAAAATTCAACTCTTTGGTTGAAAATTAGTTGTTTTATCTGAAAATTTAACTATTCCATTTTTTGATGAAAATTGATCTGTTTTAGTTTAAAATGCAATTATTTTGTTGTAAATTCATCCTTTTTAATTGAAAATTGAAGTACTTGGGTAAAAAATCATCTTTTTAGTTGAAAATGTAACTATTTGGCAAAAAATTCTTTTTTTTCAGAATTAATTTTCTTAACTGAAAATGTAACTATCCTATTTTTTGTTGAAAATTGATCTCTTCTGCTTGAGAATTAAAGAATTTTGTTGAAAATTCGTTTTTTTTTTGGTAGAAAATTGATCTTTTTAGTTGAAAATGGATAGTTTTTTTGGTTCAAAATGCAATTTCTTGGTTGAAAAATGATCTGTTTTGGTGGAAAGTTAAACTTTTCAGTTAAAAATTAAACTATTTATTTGAAAATTAAGTTATTCGGTTGAAAACTAACTTTTTTGTTGAAAATTCATATTTTTGGGTGAAAAATAAACTGCTGAGGTAGAAAATTAAACTTTTTGGATAAAAATTAATTTTATCTGAAAATTTAGCTGTTCCATGTTGGGATTAAAATTTTTCCTTCATAAGTTGAAAATTTAATTATTTGGTAGAAAATTCATGTATTTTGTTGAAAATCTTTCTATTTGGCAGAAAATTAAACTTTTTGGTAAAAAATTAAACTATTTATTTGAAAATTTGACTATTATGTTGGAATTTTTGTTGTTAAAAATTATTTTTTTTTTGAAAAATTGCTCTTCCATGTTTGGTTGACATTTTTCCTTTATATGTTGAAAATAAATTTGACTATGTGATTGAAAATTAAGCTATTTGGTTTAAAACTAATTTTATCTGAAAATTAAGCGATTCTAGGTTCGGATGAAAATTTTTCCTTTATAAGTTGAAAATTTAATTATATGGTAGAAAATTCATGTATTTTGTTGAAAATTCATCTATTTGGTAGAAACTCAATCTTTTTGGTTAAAAGTTAAACTATTTATTTGAAAATTTGACTATTCTTTTGGAAATTCATTTTTTTTTTGTTAAAAAATAATTTTACCTGATAATTTTGCTATTCCATGTTTGGTTGAAAAATTTTATTTTATAAGTTGAAAATTAAACTATTTATTTGAAAATTAAACTATTTGGTGGAAAACTAATTTTGTTGTTGAATATTCATATTTTTGGTTGAAAAATAAACTACTGTGGTAGAAAATCAAACTTTTTGGTTTATAATTAAACTATTTATTTGAAAATTTGACTATTCTGTTGGAAATTTTTTTTTTTTAAAGTAATTTTATCTGAAAATTTTGGTATTCCATGTTTGGTTGAAAATTTTTCCTTTATAAGTTGTAACTATAATTATTTGTTTGAAAATTCATTTATTTTGTTGAAAATTCATCTGGTTGGTAGAAAATTAAACTTTTTGGTTAATAACTAATCTATTTATTTGAAAATTTGACTTTTCTGTTAAAAATTCGTTTTTTTTTTGTTAAAAATTAATTTTATCTTAAAATTTTGTTGTTCCATGTTTGGTTGAAAATGTATCCTTTATAAGTTTAAATTTGACTAGGTGGTAGAAAATTAAACTATTTAGTTGAAAACTAACTTGTTTGTTGAAAATTCGTATTTTTGGTTGAAAAATAAACTACTGTGGTAGAAAATTATGAAAATTTTTCCTTTATAAGTTTCAATTTGACTAGGTGGTAGAAAATTAAACTAGTTAGTTGAAAACTAACTTTGTTGTTGAAAATTCATATTTTTGGTTGAAAAATAAACTACTGTGGTAGAAAATTTAACTTTTTGGTTAAAAATTAAATTTATCTTAAAATTTTGCTGTTCCATGTTTGGTTGGAAAGTTTTCCT
>CAKNYM010049713.1:89350-102916 GCA_932195095.1 Andricus curvator
TCTATTTATTTGAAAATTTGACTTTTCTGTTAGAAATTCGTTTTTTTGTTGTTAAAAATTAATTTTATCTTAAAATTTTGCTGTTCCATTTTGGATGAAAATTTTTCCTTTATTTAAAAATTCATCATGTTGGTTGATCCTTTAACTATTTTGTTAAAAATTTGTCTTTTTTCGTTGAATTAAACTGGTTGATGATTCTTTTTTTTTGGTTGAAAATTATTTTTTTTTAACTGTTCCATTTTTGGTTGAAAACTGATCTTTTTTGGTTCAAAATTCAACGATTTTCTGTTGGAACGAATTTTCAAAATCAGTGGTTTTTCTAATTATGCTTACTATTTGACTGTATGACAAAAAGCAATCACCGTTTTCAACACTTGAAAATCAATTAGGTGGTTTTTGTTTATCAACCAACGTTTTACAAAAAATTGCTGTACATTGTTGTACTAATAAATTAAGTTATAAACTTTTTAGTTTAGATATTTTATAAGAAGCATACAAGAATTTACACTTTTTGGAACAAGATATTTAGTTTGTTTTTAACCAAGGATGAAAAATATTGAAACGAAATAATCTCTATAAAATCTAGAAAGTTAAGTTCAACTTAAAGCTGCGAATTTTAAACTCTTTTTTTATTTTTCATTGATTATTGCTTCTAAAAATTGTATGGTTTAAATTGAAAGATTTTTTTTATAACAATCACTTGCACAGTTTAAAGTAAAATTATTTCCTTACAGTCTTCTAAATATTTTATTATCCTATTGTAGCTCGATAAGGAGAAAATTTGAAAATTGAACTATTTGGTTAAAAATGCATGCACTCTGTTAAAAATTCGTCTTTTTTATAGAAAATTAATTTTCTCGGTGGAGAATTCATCCTTTTCGATTAAAAACCCAATCGTTTGATTAAAAAATATTCTGTTTTGATCAAGGATTCAACTATGATATTTTGCTAAAAATTCGTCTTCTTTGGTTAAATTTAACTGTTTTTTATTCCAAATTAAATTTTTTTTATTGAAATATCAAATATTACAGGTTTCCTTAAGATTTATTTTTTTCGGTTTTAAAATTCAACAATTTGGTAGCAAATTAAGCTATCTATATGAAAATTAACTTTTTTGTACAAAATTCTTATTTTAAAGTTGAAAATTTAATTGTTTTGTAGAAATTACATCCTTTATGTTTAAAAGTTCATCTCTTTTCGTAAAAAATTCATTTTTTTTGGTACAAAATGTAACTGTCTGTTTAAAAATTAATATTTTTGGTTGAAAATTCAACTATTTGGGTTGAAAATTAAACTTTTTGGTTAAAAATAAATTTGATCTGAAAATTTAGCTATTCCATTTTGGATGAAAATTTCCTCTTTATTTAAAAATTCATCATTTTGGTTGAGCCTTGAACTATTTTGTTAACAAATTTTCTTTTTTCGTTGAATTAAACTGGTTGATAATTCTTTTTTGTTGTTGAAAATTAGGTTTTTTTTAACTGTTCCATTTTTGGTTGAAAACTGATCTTTTTTGGTTCAAAATTCAACGATTTTCTGTTGAAACGAATTTTGGGACGAATTTTCAACCAAATTGAAAGTTTAATTTTTTTTGTTGAAAATTCGTCCCTTCGGATTGAAAAATCCTCTTTTATAGTAGAAAAATCATCATTCTTGCTTGAAAGTTCAACTTTTCGCGTTGAAAATTGATCATTTTAGCCTGAAAATTCAACTGTTTAGTTAAAAATGCAACTACTAATTTTTTTTTATAGTAATATTTGTCTTTAATGTATCGACATGGATTTAAATTTTATTTTCGGCGGTCCCTGAATGTCCATCGCTGGGCGATGTAATTTTACGCAGCTGCCATAAAATCACATCGTCTATCAGTTTAAATTTCCTTATTTTCGTAAATTTACACTAATGGACGGTGTGATTTTACAAATTGTACCTAATTTTCAGCAGATTTTTTTTCACAGTGATATATCCAATACTGATTTTCCTATAATATTTTTTCGTAAGTAAGTCTGTATAAAAATTTCGAAAATACTGTTGCTCTAACAAGATTTAATTTGTATCAACAGCCTTTAGCTGGTTCTCCCTCTGCGAATACGTGATAGCCTCGGCGAACATGGGATTTCACGTGACGGTGGTTTTGGACTTCCCTCACGAGCACCTGATCGTAGGAAACAGTTTGCCCGCCACGAAGCGAGATTAACCCCTTAGAATAAAAAACCTTCGTTTTCCAAGTGCCTCTTGCCTCCTTGGAATTCTTTTTACTGACTTTTAATCGTTGCCAACTACCTCCTCTGAAGAAAAGTCGATTTTCTCTTCGAAAAGGTACCCATTTCGAGATTTCCCTGGTTCACTAGGCACTTGACGAAACGTATAAAGGCCTTCTTAATTGTATCTCTTAGAAAAAAATTTCTAGTAACACTAGCAAGTAATCGAGAAGCGTGTCGCACTCAAAATCTAACTAATCGGAAGCATTTAGCTCTAGATGAACGAAATCTGTCAAGAATTTCGGAAGACTGTTAATGTCAGAGGAGGAGATTCAATTACCTGCGTCTGCGTTGAAATTGTAAGTAGTAAGGCGCAGAAGTAGTAGGGAGCCTGGCGCCTTACTACTTTTGGGCGATTGTCAATTCGCCAACGGCTACCTGCGACCTCTTCCCCCTCTACTGCGCTTGTCGGCGACGAATTCCTTTCTTGCGCTGCTGATTGGAAGCGTGGTTGGTATATTTGCCGACTGCGCATGTGTCGTTGAGCGCGGGCTTATTTAAACAGGGTAGCGTCCTGGAAATCCTGGAAAAATCCTTGAATTATTTTTTACCTGGAAAAACCTGGAAAAGTCCTTGAATTTTTCTCAAGATCCTGGAATTTTTATTCCCTTAGAGAAAAAATATGTTTTCAAACTTGCTTTCTGTCGAACGAAAAAAATGCTGAACCATTTTTTAGTGCTTTTCATTTAATTTCTATTTGTTAGTTTTGTTCAAAAGTAGAAAAATACACCTTTTTAATAATAGATTGTTCATTTTATCACCGTGGAAATCACGAAGCTATAATCGAAAATATTTTAAAGTTTCTCATTCATATCTGATTTTTTTTTTAAATTTTAACAACGATTTCATTAAAAAATTTAAATTCAAATAATTTTTTGCTGTTAATATATTGAAAGTAATTTCAATTCCGCGTGTAATGAGCTTTTATTTATTAGAATTGGTTGAAATTTGACCTGGAAATCCGTGAAAGTCAGGAAATTTCATTGTGAGAGAATTTAACTTCTGGGTTGAAAGTTAAACTACTTTGTTGAAATTTTTTTTGGTTGAAGATTCATTATTTTGATTAAAAACTTATCTCTTTGGTTGAAAATTGAATTATTTTGTGAAAATATCGCCTTTTTGGTAGAAAATTAATATTTGCGGATTTAAAATTCAAACGTTTTATAGAATATTCGGTTGAAAATCTATCTATTTTGTTGAAAATTCTTTTCTTTCCTCTGAAATATGAACTATTTAATTTTTCGTTAAGAATTCATCTTCTTGTTGAAAATTCAACTTGTCATCTTGAAAATTCAACTGTCTCGGTTAAAGTTTAACATGTTTTCTTTCAAAATTGAAAATTAATTTTTTTAGGTAAAATAATCCAGTATTTCTTTAAAAATTGAACTATTTTGTTGCAAGTTCAAATATTTTTTTAAAAAGTCATGCTTTTTGGTTGAAAATTAAACCTTTTTTGTTAAAAATGTATAAATTTGGACAGAAAATTCGTCCTCTTAGATTTAAAATTCACCTTTTTTGCTAAAAATTAAACTTTCTTCTAGAAATTTCAATGATTTCTTCAGAAATGCAACTATTTTGTCAGAAAGTCATCTTTTTTGGCTAGAAATTTAACTGTTTTGTTGCAATTTTACTTTTTGCAGTGAAAATTTATCTTTTTCATTTGAAAATTGAACTATTTATTTGAAAAATCATGTATTTTGTTGAAAATTCGTCTTTTTTGTAGGAAATTAATTTTATTAGTTGAAACTTCATCGTTTTGTTTTTCTTCATTTGTAGAATATAATTCTTTTTGGGTAAAATTTCCTCTTTTGGTTAAGACTTCAACTGTTTGCTTAAACATTAATTTTTTGTTTGAAATTCCATCTCTTTGGTTGCAAATTTAACTTTTATGTTGAAAATTCTTTTTTTAGTGAAAATTTATCTTTTGTAGTTGATAAGTCAACTATTTATTTGAAAATATATGTATTTTGTTGAAAATTTGTCTTTTTTGGTAGAAAATTAAACTTCTTAGCTTAAATTTGTCATCCTGTTCGAGAATTTATTTTCGTAGGTTGGAAATTCTACTATTTGTTTGATGATTCAATTATTTTCTCAAGAATTTAATTATTTTGTCTATTTATACAGAAAATTCATTCTTTTGGACAGAAAATTAATCTTTTTTCGTTAAAAATTAAACTATCTTTAAAAAAATTCAATTATTCAGTTGATAAATGCAACTGTTATTGGTTGAAGTTGAATCTTTTTTGTAGGGCAAATATCGCCAGATCTCATAGAATTTCACGGGATTTAATCATATTTTAATGGATTTTAACGGCTTCAAAGATTTTAAGAGTTTTGAAATTAGTTTTTGGAATTGAGCCTGAATTCTTATTAATTTATCCTGAATTCTATTAAATTCTGTGGAATTCAATTGAATTTTTTAAATTCAATTGATAAAATGATAAAAGACTTTGAAATATTTTAAGGTATTTTTGAAAAATTCTTTGAAATTTTCTAGAGCTTGTAAACAATTTCAAGGAATTTCAAAAAATTTTAAAGGTTTTTAAATATTTTAGGACATTTTAAAAGATTCCCGGAAATTGTTTATTTATTTCAATAGTTTGAAGGGATTTCAAAGTCTTTGAAATATTTTTGGGTAATTTAAAAGATTCCAAGGCATTTTCATGAGATTTAAAAAATTTTAAGGGATTTCCAAAGGGGTTTAATAATTTTAAGGGATTTTAAAAATTATTTGCAATAGGGTTTCACAGATTTGAAGAGATTTTCAAATATTTTTTGCAATTCATTTAGAATTCGTCCTGAATTCGTATTAATGTATCCTGAATTCTTCTAAATTCACTCAATTCTATTCAATCCAATGGATTTAAAAAAAAGTCTTTGTTCAATTCATCTTGAAGTCTTTAAAATCACCTTAAATTCTTAGACATTTCATGAAATTCTTTTGAATTTTCTCTAATTTTTCTAAACTCATTTCAAACTTACTCAATTCAATGCATTTTTTCGTGTTTTCGAATAGTTTTCAATTCACTTGATTTCTTTTTTAATTAAGCTTGATTTTTTATGAATTTCATCGAATTATCAGGTGGCGACTTGACCGGGAGACCGGGAAAAGACCTGGAATTTTATTGACCGGGAAAAAACCGGAAAATGACCGGGAATTTAATTTAAAAACCGGGAATTTACTTCTGGTCATAGAAAAATTTAAGAAATGTAATTTCACTTGGAACAGGGAATGTTTTACATGGAATGGGAATTTTTTAAAGGAATTATAATTCGGATTGAGAAAAAAGGAATTTTTAAAAATCCCTCTTTCAAGTCAGAATTCGTCACAATTTGAAAGTTCCCTCTTCTAAATTTTAGGTAATAAAAGTACTTCAAGCAGTTTTCACAGTAGAAGTAGAATTTCAAAGAAGAAATATTTCTGAATTATAATAGAAATTTTTTTTTACATTTTTCGTTGCGAATTCATCGTTTTTTAGTTAAAAATTCAACTACCGGGTTAAAAGTTAAACGTTTGTTAAAAATTAATTTATCTTTTTTTGATGAAAATTCAACTATTTGGTTGAAAATTGATATTTTTCATTTAATAATTAAACTATTTCTTTGAAAATGTATGTACTTTGTGGAAAATTCATCTATTTTTGTAGACAATTAAACTTTATGGTTGACAATTCATCTTTTTGGCATAAAATTAAACTATTCCAGTTAAGGATTCATCATTTCAGTTGAAGATTCATCATTTTATTTGAAAATTCACCAGTTTGGTTGAAAATTAATTTCTTTAAACGAAAATTTAACTGTTCTATTCTGAGTTGAAAATTAAAATTTTCAAGTTCGGAATTCCACAATTTGGATAAAAATTTGTCTCTTTAATTGAAAATTTAACTATTCCGATGAAAATTCATGTATTTTGTTAAAAAATCGATTTTTTTGTTGGTAAAAAATTATCTTATTTTTCTTTGAAAATTAATCTTCTTGTTTAAAAATTCTTCTTTTCGGTTAAAAATTCAAGTATTCCAGTCAAATATTTATTATTTTAGTTGAAAATTCATCTTTTAGGTTTGAAATAAAATTATTTGGTTGAAAGTTAAGCTCTTTTGTTAAAAATTAATTTTTTTACATTCTCATTCTAATGAGAAGGTATTGGTTTTATGTAAAATTTGACATAGTCGGTTTTCATCAAATCTCCACGTTTTGAGACCCCCTGAGCCAGAAAAAACGGTTTTTACCAAGGTGTCTGTCTGTCTGTAGTCTGTCTGTCTGTCTGTCAGTCTGTCTGTCTGTCTGTCTGTCTGTCTGTCTGTCTGTCTGTCTGTAGCCACGATAACTTTCGAAAAAATGATCAGATTTGATTGAGCTTTGGCACACTTTTTTATGGCCGAAAAATAGAGAACGAGTTCGTTAACCAGCTATTTTGGATGAAAATTCAAAAAGTGAGCACATTTTGAAAATTTTTGAGACCACTTTTTTTGAAGATTTAAAAATTCTATGTATGGTTATTAGTAGTACGCAAAATGACGAACAAAATATTCTAATGACTTTTCGTGATAAAACAAAAATTACTGGAGTTATAGCATTTTCAAAATTCCAAAAAACAAACGAAAATGTACATTTTAAGCCGAAAAACGCACGATATGAAAAAAAGTCAAGAGGAGAAAAACGTTGCTTTTTGAACGCCCTATAATATTTTCATAACAACTTTTTGAATTTTTTGAAAAATAAAAAATTCAAATTTTGATCACACAAAAAAATAATCAAAAATTCCATTTTGCTGTGAAACTATGCAAGATACGAGAAAAGATCATTTCATCAAAATTGTGCACCCAAAAAACATCTACAAATTTCTCATCATTCACTTTTTGATATGACGCGTAGTTTTTGTTTTATTCGTAAAAAACAGCATTGAAAATAGAAAAATCAAATGCACAGAACCGAGCGTGGAACGCAAGGTTCAAATGATTTTCAAATCAAATATCGAGCGCAAAGCGCGAGTGTCTGGATGAGAATGTGTTCCTTAAGGTCGATAGAACCTTGAGTAAATGAAGTTCCTTTTCAGTCTAAAATAAAAACAAATTTAACAATCACTTAATATGTAGAGGTTTTGATAATTTTATAATATTTGCAAACAAACTTTTTCTTTTCATCGAAGTCGAACACGAAGTTGAAAAATCTAGAGCAACCGAGCGTAAAGCGCGAGATAAATATATGATCGAGCGCGAAGCGCGAGATCCAACAGTTGCGCGCCCTAGGCGCGCTCAAACTTGCGAGCGAAGCGAGCCGCGCGCGAAGCGCGCGATGAGAATGTGCCCGCGAAGCGGGCAGATTTTTTTTAGTTGAAAATCCATCGTTTTAATTAAAAATTCATTTCTTTGGTTGAAAAATGAGCTGTTTGATTGAAAATTTGTTTTTTCTTTGGATGTTTTTTGGTTGACAATTTTTTTTTTTCAACTGAAAATGTAACTATTAATTTAGTTGAATATTTCATAATTTTAGTTCAAAATTCATGTCTTTGATTGAACATTCATCTTTGACTAAAAATTTGATTATTCAATTTTTGGTTGAAAAATTATCTTTGTTAGTTGAAAATTCGTCTTTTTTGGTAGAAATTAATCTTCTTGGTTGAAAATTAATCTTTTTGGTCAAAACTTCAATTATTCTAGTTAATGATTCATCATTTCAGTTAAAAATTCATTTTTCTTATTTGAAATTCAACTATTGCAGTTAAATGTTTATAATTATATTTGGAAATTCATCACTTTGTTTGAAAATGTAACAATTATTTTGAAAGTTAGTTTTTGTTGTTGTTAAAAGTTAGTTTTTTTTTGTTGAAACTAATTTTTTTAACTGAAAATTTAACTTATTCCAATTGAAAATTCCATAGCTGTTGTTGAAAATTCATCTGTTTGGTTAAACATTAATTTTTTAAACTTGAAATTTAATTATTAAAGTTTTGATTGACAATTTATCTTTTTTTTTAGTAAAAATTAATTTTTTGGTTTGAAAATTGAACTATTTCAGTTAAAGATTCATTGTTTTAGTTGAAAACTCTTATGTTTGGTTTAAAAATAATTTTTTAAACTAAAAATGTTACTATTCCATTTTCGATTGAAAATTATTATTTTTTCAGTTCAAAATGTAACTATTTGGTAGAAAATTAATCTTTTTATTTAAAATGTAATCTTCTTTAAAAATTCGTCTTTTTGGTTGAAAATTCAAGTGTTCCAGTTAAATATTCATCATTTTAGTTGAAAATTTATCTTTTTGGTTTAAAGTTTAACTATTCCAGATAAAGATTTATAATTTGTTATGAAAATTCATCACTTTGGTTGAAAATTGAACTATTTTATTGAAAATCCGTTTTTTTTGTTGAAAATTAATTTTTTCAACTGAAAGTTTAACTATTCCATTTCTTTGTAAAAAATTGATATTTTTTAGTGGAAAATTTAAGTATTTTTTTTCAAAATTCATTTATTTTGCAACGTTTTGCTCTGTTGTGTTAAAAGATTTTTAGAACGAACATCATGAATTAAAATAAATGTTTGCGTTTTGCGGCAAATATAAATATGTTACTTTGAGTTGACCGGGAAAATTGAAAAACTTGCCCGGGGAAAACCGGGAAATGACCGGGAATTTGAAATTGCCCGCCGAATCGCCACCCTGATTATTCTCATTTCCCTTAAATTCATATAAATTCACTCAAATTTTACTGAAATCAATGAAATTTTTTCGATTTTTAAATTGTTTATAATTCTTTTAAATTGTATTTTGGTTATAAATTAGTAGGGTTTCAAAGATTTTAGATTATTTTTTGGAATTGGACCTGAATTCGTTTATATACTTAGGAATTCTCTTGAATTTGTTTAGTTTACTTGAATTCTTCTAAATTTACTCAGTTCTACTTATTTGAATGGATTTTTTTGAATTCCTTGAATTCTTAGGCATTTCATCAAATCTTAGGCATTTCATCAAATTCTTTTGAATTCACCTTGAATTTTTATGAATTTCATCAAATTCTTGTCTTTTCCCTTGGATTCCTCTAAAGTCATTCTAATTTTACGGCAATCAATGGAATTTTTTTGATTTCTAAAATTTTTTTCAATTCATTTGAATTTTTCTGAATTGAAATTGAATTGTTTTGTAGTCTTGCGAATTTATCCTGAATTTGTTACCCTTCGAGGTCGAAAAAAGTACCCTATGTGACAGAAAGTACCCTTTGGTCCCTATATTTTATCCCATAGGGACTGTGAGGCCCGAAAATGAATTAATTACGTTTATTTATTGATTAGATTAAAATTAACATTAAATTGTGTAAGAATTGCCCGTCAATTAATTTTTTTACTTTAAATAAGACCGCGCAAGAGAGGAATACGTTGCCGAAAAGCGTAGAAGAGGGGAAGAGGTCGCAGGCAGCCGTTGGCGAATTGACGACTGGCCCTACTATTGTATAATAAGTGGGAGCTCTAGTCGAGTCAATCATTCTAGTCGATGTGACCTTAACCGCTTTAAACATTTGTTATTTTATCCTCGTAGATATGTATAATGTATATTATATATATAGATATGTGAATATTAATATACGATTTACAATATAATTATTGATATAAGGACTGGCAGCTTAGAAAAAGTAGGCCAGTCCGCCTCGAGATTTGAACGAGACATTCAAAGAATGAATGAATGGGTATTTGCTTTACATCGCAAAGTTCTCTGTTATTGCCGATTAAAGGGGCTAATCAAAGCGAAGCTCCCTTTTTTAAAAGTACGGCATTTTTCTGAGGAAAAAAGTATTTCCAACGTTTGGAACTTTTTTCGTATCCCCTTCGGGAGAAGAAACACTTTTTCTCTTTTATTTCGTGTATCTGTATTCCAGAGCCTGGAATTCTCAGGGTATTTTTTTGGGTTTTTGGTGTGTTCATTGAGTTTTGAGAAAATTAGCAAGGGAAGAAAAGAATAATGGAGAAAATATGCAATTTGAGGTATTTTAAAAAACCTCTTACTTTCTTCAGTTGATTTTAGTAGATATTATTACAGAGTGTCTACCAGACCGGGAAAAGGCCGGAAATTTAATTCAATTTTTTGTATATTTTGCAATTATTAGTCTTTGAAATCTGGTGGTTAACAAAGATAGAAAAATTCAGAAATTTAAAATTACCGAAATGATTAAATTCCCAAAATTA
This sequence comes from Andricus curvator, assembly GCA_932195095.1. Classification (NCBI taxonomy): domain Eukaryota; kingdom Metazoa; phylum Arthropoda; class Insecta; order Hymenoptera; family Cynipidae; genus Andricus; species Andricus curvator. The sequence continues at coordinate 99,786 of CAKNYM010049713.1, forward strand.
TTAAATTTCTGAAATTAACTTCCCGATATTTCGAATTGCCGAAATAATTAATTTCTGTAATTTACTAAATTCGAGAATTTACTAATATGGGGAATTTGAAAATTCGGGTTTTAAAATTATCTTGATTTTTTTTCTTATTAAATCTTGAATTGGATCAGAGAATTTTCGAAAAAAATATCACAACTTAGATCTGGAAAAAGGAATTTTCGAGAAGAATTATAATTCTGACCTGGAACAGTGAATTTTCTAATGAATTACAAATTTGATTTGGATCGGGGAATATTCGAAAAGAATTCTGATTCTAATTTGAGACAGGGAAATTTGGAAAAAAATCATTGTTTTGAGTTGGAACAGGAAATTTTCCTAAGTAATTACATGTAATTTTGAATTGTATCACAGATTTTTCGAAAAAATTATTATTTGGGTCAGGAACAAGAAATTTCCCAGAAGAATAATAATTCTGACTTGGAACAGTACATTTTTCAAAAGAATTATTTTCGAGGAAAATGATAATTTTGAGTTGGAACAGAAAATGTTCCAAAGCAGTTATTAATTTTCATTATGAATTGGATCAGAAAATTTTCAAAAAAAAAAATTCGTATCTGGAACAAGAAATTTTCGAAAAGAATTTTAATTCTAACTTGGAAGAAGAAATTTCCGAGAAGAATTATCATTCTGACTTGGAACAGTGAATTTTCTAATGAAAAGAATCCTGATTCTGATTTGAAACAGAAAAATGTAGAAAAAAATTAATGTTTTGAGTTGGAACAGGAAATCTTCCTAAGTAATTACATTTAATTTTGAATTGTATCACAGATTTTTCGAGAAAATTATTTTTGGGTCTGGAAGAACAAATTTTCCAAAAGAATAATAATTCTGACTTGGAACAGTATATTTTTTTTTAAAATTACAATTTTGACTTGAAACGGGGAATTTTCGAAAAGAATTATAATTATGTTTTGATACGGGGAATTTTCGACCAAAATGATCATTTTCAGTTGGAATAGAAAATTTTCTAAAGCAATTATATGTAATTATGAATTAGATCAGAAAATTGTAGAAAAAAATATAAATCAGATCTGGGACAAGGAATTTTCTAAAAGAATCATAATTCGGACTAGGAAGAAGTCATTTTCGATATGAATTGTAATTCTGACTTGGAACAGTACATTTTTCAAAAGAAATATAATTTTGATTTGGAACGGGGAATTTTCGAAAAAAATAATCATTTTCGGCTGGAAGAGGAAATTTTCCAAAGAAATTAGATCTAATTCTCAATTGGATCAGTGAATTTTCGAAAAAAAATTATAATTCAGATCTGGAACAAAAAAAATTCCAAAAGAATTATATTTCTGATTGGAATAGTGAATTTTCAAAAGGAATAAAAATTTTGATTTGGAACGGGTATTTTTCGAAAAGAATTATGATTATGATTTGAAACAGAAATTTTTCAAAAACAAGTTATCATTTTCAGTTGAAACAGGAAATTTTCCAAAGCAATTAATTGTAATTCTGAATTGGATCCGAGAATTTTGAAAAGAAAATTATAATTCAGATTTAGAACAAGGATTTTTCCAAAAGAATTATCATTCTGACTAGGAACAGTACATTTTCCAAAAGAATTAAAATTTTGACTTGGAACGGGGAATTTTCTAAAAGAGTTATAATTCTGATTCGGAACAAGGAATTTTCTAAAAGAATTATAATTCTGACGTGGAAGAGGAAATTTTCGAAAAGAATTATGATTTATATTTGCTACAGGGAATTTTCCAAAAGAATCATGATTCTGATTTGGAACAGGGATTTTTCTTAAAAGAATTATAATTCTGACTAGTAACGTAGAATTTTTAAAAAGAATTATGATTGTGATTTGGAACAGATAATTTTCGAAAGAAATTATATGGAATTCTGAATTGGACCGGAGAATTATTGAATAAAAAATTTAATTAAAATCTGAATTAAGGAATTTTCTAAAATAATTATAATTCTGACGTGGAAGAGGAAATTTTCGATCGGAATTATAATTCTGACTTGGAAAGTGAATTTTCCAAAAGAATTACAATTTTTATTTGAAACGGGGATTTTGGAAAAGAATTATGATTCTTATTTAGAACAGGAAATTTGTGAAAAAAATTTTAATTCAGATCTGGAACAAGGAATATACCAACAGAATTATGATTCTGATTTGGTGCAGTGATTTTTGTTAAAAAATTATAATTCTAACTTGAAACAGTGAATTTTCAATAAGAATTAAAATTTTGAACATGAAATTTTGCAAAGCAAATTATATATAATTCTGAATTGGATCCGAGGATTTTCGAAAAAAAAATTATAAATCAGATCTGGAACAAGGAAGTTTCCAAAAGAATTACAATTTTTACTTGAAACGGGGAATTTTCGAAAAGAATTATGATTCTGAGTTGGAACAGAAAATTTTCCAAAGCAATTCTATGTAATTCTGAATTGGATCAGAGAATTCACAAACAAAAAATTATAATTCAGATCTGAAATAAGTAATTTTCCAATTATGACTTGGAACGGTGAATTTTCTTTAAGAATTATGATTCTGATTTGGAACAGGGATTAAAAAAAAAAAATTGTAATTCTGACTTGGAGCAAAGAATTTTCCAAAAGAATTACAATTTTTATTTGGAATGGGGATTTTCGAAATGAATTATGATTCTGACTTGAAAAGGTGAATTTTCCAAAAGAATTAACATTTATTTTGAAACCGGAATTTTCGAAAAGAATTATGATTCGTATTCGGAACAGAGAATTTTCCAATAGAATTGTGATTCTGATTTGGAACAGGGATTTTTCTTAAAAGAATTATAATTCTGGCTTGGAAAAGTGAACTTTCAAAAAGAATTAAAATTTTGATTTGGAACGGGGATTTTTGAAAAGAATTATAATTCTGTCTTGGAAAAGTGAACTTTCAAAAATAATTAAAATTTTGACTTGCAACGGGGAATTTTCGAAGAGAATTAGGATTCTGATTCGAAACAGGGAATTTCTGAGAAAAATTATAATTTTGATTTGGAACAGGAATTTTTCTTAAAAGAATTAAAATTTTTATTTGAATTATGGATTTTCAAAAGAATTATGATTCTGATTTGGAACAGGAATTTTTC
>CAKNYM010049713.1:102926-119294 GCA_932195095.1 Andricus curvator
ATTTTTATTTGAATCGTGGATTTTCAAAAGAATTATGATTCTGATTTCGAACGAGAAATTTTCAAAAGCGATTGTATGTAATTTTGAATTGGATCAGAAAAGTTTTGAGAAAAAATTTAATTAAGATCTGGAACAAAGAATTTTCTAAAAGAATTATAATTCTGTCTTGAAAGACTGCATTTTTCAAAAGAATTACAATTTTTATTTGGAATGGGGATTTTCGAAAAGAATTCTGATTCTGATTTGAAATAGTGAATTTTATAAAAGAATTACAATTATATCTAGGAACGGGGAATTTTTTTAAAGAATTCTGATTCTGATTTGGAACAGGAAATTTTCGAAAGAAATTATATGGAATTCTGAATTGGACCAGAGAATTGTTGAATAAAAAATTTAATTAAGATCTGGAACAAGGAATTTTCTAAGAGAATTATAATTCTGACGTGAAAGAGGAAATTTTCGATCAGAATTATAATTCTGACTTGGAAAGGTGAATTTCCAAAAGAATAAAAAATTTTATTCGAAACGGGGATTTTCGAAAAGAATTTATTTAGCACAGGGAATTTGTGAAAAAAATTTTAATTCAGATCTGGAACAAGGAATTTTCCAAAAGAATTATGGTTCTGATTTGGAGCAGTGATTTTGGTTAAAGAATTATAATTCTGACTTGAAACAGTGAATTTTCAAGAAGAATTAAAATTTCGAACAGGAAATTTTGCAAAGCAAATGATATATAATTCTGAGTTGGATCAGAGAATTTTCGAAAAAAAATTTGAATTCAGATCTAGAACAAGAAATTTTCCAAAAGAATTATAATTCTGACTTGCAAGAAGACATTTTTGAAAATAATCATGATTCTAGTTTAAAACAATGATTTTTTTTAAGAATTATAATTTTGAGTTTGCTCAGGAAATTTTCCAAAAGAAGTATAATTCCCAGATATAGAAAATAAAAAATGTAGCGCAAGAAACCCGAAAAATGACCGGGAATTAAAAATCACCAGTCTGGTAGACCCTCTGAATTAGACTTAAAAAATAGTGAATGTCTAGAATTTAAGTGAAGTTGCTTTTGAAATTAGTTCAAAGGATTTTTCGGTGTTAGAAGGATAGTCAAAATGTGACTAGTTTGATTCTAAATGTCTAGAACCCTCTAGAAATTATGTTTTAGCCAGTAGTCCCAATGTGACTTTAGATAGCACTCGAAAATAGTACTTATCGTTTTTGCACATTTTTACCGGTACGTGGTCGTTACTAAGTAATTTCTATTTTGATATATCAGAGTTCTCTCTGATCGCACAGGAGAAAATCTCGAATTTCTCTGATTATTGTCATTTGTATCGTCGAAAAAACGTTTTTAACTGTCGATCACCAGGATTTAGATATAAGATTGAACAGAGTTGTACAATTCGAAGTGCCCCTTTCTCTTCTCTTCCCTTTTAGGAAATTTGTCTATTCATTTCTCTCTTTCTGCACAAAGAAATTCAGATTTTTATTGAGACTTGTGAGAATTTAAGGCTCTCAAAATGACTCGGGTTTTAGCTACATCCATAATTCGTCTACAAAAATACATTGTTTAATGTAATATTTTGACCACATAATCTAAATACAATTTTACTGGAGGGAGCAAAGCGATTTTTTTTGGAAAATGTGTTTGTTGTTGTTTTTTTTGTCATTGAAAATTGAGTTTTGCGCCTGTAAAATGCAACACGCTAGCTATTGTGTATGCCGGGCTGCAGTCGCCTGGCGTAATTTCCAGTCGCATAAAATTTATAAGTACCGCGTCTTCGTCGCTTAGAGTAATATATAATAATATAATATAACAATAATAATAACATATCATGATAATTTTTCGAAAATATGTACTCAATTTTTATGGTAATATATATTTTGGAAAAATTATCAGTTTATGTTATTATTTATTTTTATTGTTGTTACTTGCAGATTTTGTGCGACTCAAAATTACACCGGGTGACTGCAGCCCGGCATACACAATAGCTAGCGTGTTGCATTTTACAGGCGCAGAAACTCAATTTTCAATGATAAAAAAACAAAAACAAGAGCAATTTTCGAAAAAATCGCTATGCTCCCTCCAGCAAAATTGCTTTTAAATTATGTGGTTAAAATATTACATTGAACAATGCATTTTTGTAGACGTATTATGGATGTGACTAAAACCCTTGTCATTTTGAGAGCCTTAAGGAGCTTTGATTGTGCGACCTTGTTCCAGAATTTTCAAGATAAGAATACCCACAGTTATTATTGTAATTACTTTATATTACGACATTTACAGTTATAATTATCAAGTAAGTTCCAAGTGATACAGTAAAGAATTAAACATAGTTTCCAGATTTTGAGAAAACAAAAGCTTTCAGAAAAATGATCTTTAATGAAGCACTTGATTCTCGTTAGGGGCTATCCATAAATTACGTGACAGCTTTTGAGCCATCATTTTCTAGAAAAATATCCATAAAAACAGTCTTTTTAAAAAATTTTGAAAATACTAATACCCCAAAAATTATTCAAAATTTTTTAAGTTTATCGGGCTTTGTATTGTTTACTAAAATAACCAGTAGAAAAAATTCTGCATGCAAATGCAGAATTTTATCTTTAAAGTGAACTTAGGAAAATAAAACATTGAATAGTTATCAAATCAAAATATATGCTTAAATTTAAAGTACTACGAAATATAATTAATAATAATAAACTAAACATTTTGAAGCTATTTTTTGTTAAATGAAAAAATTATGTTAATTTACAATTGAAAATTCGCCAACTTGTTTGATTTTGAATAATAAATCGAACAAATTGAAAATGTTTCAAATGTGAGTCATTAAAATTACAGAATTTTTAATTGTAAAACTTAAACTTGCATAATTTTTAATTACGATTCACATGTTAGGTTTATAATTTAAAATTCTACAATTTGGAAAAGTTGAAATTGAAAAATCTTAGTTTTCGGAAATTAGAATTGAAAATTATTCAATTTTCAAAATTTGTATTTAAAAAAAATTTAATTTTGACCTTTTTTTTAACAGTTCAATTTTGAAGATTTAAATTTGAAAACTTTTCACTTTTTTATATTTGAACTTGAAGATTCATTATTCATTTTAAATTATTACATTTTTAAATAACATAATCTTGAACGATTTTTTCGAATATGTAGCTCAATTTTGAAGAATTACAATGAAAATTTTTTCAATTTTCAAGATTTGCCATTGAAAATTCTTCAATTTTAAAGATGTATAAATCAAAATTCTTTTTGGATGAATTTGAAGATAAAAAGTGGAGATTTTCAGTTCTAAATCTTCAAAATTGAAAAATTTTCGAACGCAAATCATCAAAATGACATAGTTTTTAATGGTAAAACTTAAAACTTGCTAAATTTTTATTTATAATTTACGTGTAAGATTTACGATTCAATTTCTACAATTTTGAAGATCTGCAATTAAAAATTCTTGATTTTTGAAACAATAGAATTGAAAATTATTCAATTTTCAAGATTCTTATTTTAAAGGTATAATTTTGAATTCGCAATTTAAATTGTTTTAATTTTTAATATTTACAATGAAAATTTAAATTTAAATTTGGATGATTTTGAAGATCAGAATTCAAGAGTTTTCAATCCAAAGCTTTCTAAATTGAAGAAGTTTCAAATGTATATCATTAGAATTACATAATTTTTAATTATAAAAATTAAAACTTGCATAATTTTCAATTGTATTTAAATTTTGAACATTAAAAACTCTTCAATTTTAAAGGTTTTCAATTTACCTTTCTACACGTTTGAAGAGTTACAAGTGAAAATTCTTGAATTTTTAAAATATAGAATTAAAAATTCTTCAATTTTTAAGATTTACAATTGAAGATTCATTAATTTGGAATTTTTTAACTGTGAAATGAAGTAATTTTGAAATTTTTTGGAATAGTTTAATTTTTAAGATCTACAATGTACATTTTTTCAATATTTGAGATTTGGAATTGAGTATTCTTTAATTTTAAAGATATATAAATCAATATTCTTAAATTGGGATGATTTTGAAGATCAAAAGTCAAGAGTTTTCAATTCCAAATCTTCCAAATTGATAAAATTTTGAATGTAAATCATCAAAATTACAAAATTTTTAATTTTGAAACTTAAAATTTGTATAATTTTCAATTGGAAATTTTCAAATTTAAAAACTTAATTTTTAAAGATTTGCAAGTGCAAATTCTTAATTTTTTTAAATATAGAAAAAAATTATTCAATTTTCAAGATTTATATTTTAAAGGTATGTCATTTTGAACGTTTTTTTCTGAATAGTTCAATTTTGAAGATTTACATTTGAAAATTCTTCATTTTTAATGATTGAAAATGTATAATTCTTCTATTTGTAAGATTTACAATTGAATTTTCATTTAGTTTAAAGTGACGCAATTTTGACCTTTTTTTTTAATAGTACAATTTTGAAGATTTACAATAACAAATTTTTCAATTTTTAGGATTTGCAATTCAATTTTCTTCAATTTAAAGATGTATCAAACAAAATTTTTTTATTTGGATGATTTCAAATATCAAAAAACAATAGTTTTTAATTCCAAATTTTCTAAATTGTAGAAATTTCATATATATAAATCATCAGAATTATAGAATTTTTATTTATAAAAATTAAAACTTGCATAATTTTTTATTTTGAGTAATTTTTCAAAATTAAAATTTTTTCAATTTTACAGATTTACACTTCATCTTTCTACAATTTTGAAGAGTTACAATAAAAATTGATGAATTTTTAAAATATAGAAAAACAAAAATTAAATTTTCGGGATTTTGATTTTAAATGTATGTAATTTTAAACTTTTTTTCATAGTTTCATTTTGAAGATTACAATTGAAGATTCATTAATTTTTAATGTTTAAAGTTTAAAATGATGTAATTTTGAACTTTTTATTTTTGAATAAATGTGGTTCAATTTTGAAGATTTACAGTGAAAAATTCTTCAATTTTTAAGATTTGCAATTAAAGTCTACTTGGGGAAGGGGTAAAAAATTACCAAAATAACGTTACGAAATTTATGGATGGCCTCTAAAAAACTTAATACTTTTTATTAGAAGCGCCTTTAATCTTAATTATTTTCTTGTGAACGATCGACTCTGGGGGGCGAAAATTCAATGCGAAATTGAATCAGCTCAATTTACTGCACAAAAGTATCAAATTTTTGAATCGTTTAATCAGTGTAATCACAAAAAGTTGTGAAGTTTGTGTTTCAACTCTTCCAGATATTATTTTCTAACATTTCCACTGCCTTTTTTCTGGCTTCCAGGGGTTTATAATTTTTTAATATTTTCGGGGAAACTCAGTGTCGATCGTCTAGGAGGCGCATGAATATTCCTTAAATTCTACTATTTTCTCTGATATTTATTTTACTTAAAATCATTTGAGCGAATAGCAATTTGCTATAATTTTTATTTATCCTAATTGCCGTTTTACCCAATTTTTATTTTTCCGAATTACTAATTTACGAATTATTTTACTTTAGTTTTAATTTAATTTAAATTCATTTACGAATTAATAATTTGTCATAATTTATACACAATTTTTATTATTCTGAATAAGCACATAACCTAAAATTAATTTAACCGTAACGCCGGACACCTTCAACGGCGTCCGGCAATCTGATTGGCTGAATAATGCCGCGAAATTCGAATCAGCCAATCAGAATGCCGGACGCCGTGTTAGATTCTGACATGGCGTTTCGGTTAAATGAATTTTAGGTTATGTGCTTATTGGTAAACATAAAATTGATGACAAATGGTAATTCGGAAAAATTAGAGAAAAGTAATTCTGAAAAATTAAAATGAGGTAAATTGGCAATTAGGTTAAAAAGAAATATTGTGGAAAATGGAATTTGGGGAATATTTATTCGCCGCATCGTCGAGATATTTTATTTCTCTTTCGTACAAAGTATGGTGCAAATGCTTCTTGGTGCCAGAGAGCGCGGTGTCAAAGAGTTGATACCCTTGACACGTGTTACAAGTTCTATTTAATTAATGTCAGTCGTTTGGCACGACCACTCCCTTGAGAATTAGGCTGACTGTCTCCTCATGACGCTTCATAAAAAATAGACAAGCCTGCGATTAAAAAAAAAAATCTTTCAGAAAAGAGGGAGGATGGTAAAATCAAGTTCATGAAATTCAGGGCCCGGATCGTGCGACTTTTCGACTTTTTTCCGTTTCTATCAGAAATTCGCTTCAATTTCAATCACAATGAAACTTTTAAAATTGAAATTCAAAACTAGAAAAAATGGTACCATTTTAATTGAGAGGATTCAAATGGAATCATTTATTATTGAAGCTTCATACTTGAAAAATGTTTAGTTAATAGAATTTGAAAATGAAACATTTTTAATTTTGCGAAAACGTTTATAGAGTTTGGCGAAACATACTTTAAATCGGCCGGTAGCTCAGGCAGTAGCGCTTAGGTTTCATAGCCTGAGGTTGCATGTTCGATTCTTGGTGCCTGCACTTTTTTTTTTATTTATTAACATTTTCATAAATTTAATTTTCTCCAATAATCTTAAAAAATTATGCAAGTAATTTTTGTAATGCCTTTTTTCTCGAAAAAACTGATTTTTTTGAAACTGTCTAATTTTTCGCAAACAAGTTTATTTTCTGTAAATGTTTTTTCTTTCATAATGTTTACGAAATATAATTAATATTTAAAGTATGATCGAGGTTTATTTTTTAACGAAAAATTGTTAATATAAAAACAAAAAACTATCCTCCAGGTCAAGACGGTATTCATAGTAAAAATTTCTTTGATGCAAAGAAATCTTGTTCTTGTAAAAACTCATCGATTATCTGATAAAATACGAGGTTTAAAAAACCTACAAACTTATAAGTTTAAATATAATTGGTAAACATTACGAAAAGAATTAATAAAATTTATAGAAAATAAATTTGTTCGCAAAAAACATGACAAAGTTTTAAAAAAATTAAGTTTTTATGTAAAATGAGGCATTATAAAAATTATTATTAGCATAATTTTACAAGATTATTGAAGGAAATTATATTTACAAAGATTTTAGTAAATAAAAAATTAAATGAAGGAAAGTGTAGGCAGCGAGAATCGAACACGCAACCTTTCGGCTATGAAGCCTAAGCGCTACTGACTGAGCTACCGGCGAAAAATTGCATATTACTGCGTTGTCAAATTAATACTTGAGATTTCATTACAAAAATTGTTAACCGAAACTAAAATTGACCATGTAAACTGAATTAAAAGAATCCAGTTAGTGAAATCCAACTATTTTTTGTTGAAATGTCATTCTTTTTGGTTGAAAATTCCACAATTTGTTTTAAAATTCATCTATTTGGTTGAAAATGGAATTGTTTTTGATTGAAGTTTAATCTATTTAAAAAATTCGACCATTTCGCTGAAAATTTAATTATTTTGTTAAAAAGTGGTCTTTTCTTGTTAAAAATTCAACCGTTTTGTTAAAAATTTTTTTTTTTTTGGTGGAAAATTCATCTTTCTTGATTGAAAATTTATTTTTTTTTGGTTAAAAATTTAACTGTATTCTAAGAAATTCTTCTTTTTGCTTAAAAAATAATTTTTTTAAGCTCATCTAATTTTTTGAAAATTATCTGTTTTGTTAAAAATTCAACTAATTAGTTGCAATTTGAACTATTTTGTTACAAATTCTGTTTTCTGGTTGAAGATTCTTGAATTTTATTGAAAATTGAACTATTTTCTTGAAAATTCGTTTTTTTGTTTGCTAAAATTTAATTTCTTGAACTGAAAATTTAAACTTTTTTTGTGAAAATTTTGTTCGTGTGAATTTTTTTTTTTTTTTAAAAACATTAATTTTTTAAACTGAACATTTCACTTTTCCATTTTTAGTTAAAAATTTAGTTAAAATTTCTGTTTTCTGGTTGAAGATTGATTTTAATTGAAAATTTAACTATTTTCTTGAAAATTCGTTTCTTTGGTTAAAATATAATTTCACTAGATGAAAATTTAATTATATTCTTTTTGGTGAAAATTTGTCTTGCTGTGTTGAAAATTTATGTAATTATTCTAATTTTCGTTTTTTTTGTAGAAAATTAAGATTTTTTCTTGAAAATTCATCTTTGTCGTTAAAAAATTAACTATTTTGTTAAAAATTCTTTTTTTTTGTTTGCAAAAAATTATTTTTTTAGCGATAATGTAACTAAAATGTAACTATTCCATTTTTGGTAAAAAAAAATGTATCATTTTTAGTTTACTGGTTGAAAATTCTTGAATTTAGTTGAAAATTCGTTTTTTTTTGTTAAAATTTAATTTCTTGAACTGAAAATTTAACTTTTTTTGCGAAAATTTTGTTCGTGTGAATTTTTTGTTTAAACACTAATTTTTTTAACTGAAAATTTCACTATTTCATTTTAAGTTGAAAATTTAGTTAAAATTTCTGTTTTCTAGTTTAATATTCTTGATTTTAATTGAAAATTGAACTATTTTCTTGAAAACTCGTTTCTTTGGTTCAAATTTAATTTCCCTAAGTGAAAATTTAATTATACTCTTTTTAGTGAAAATTAGTTTTTCTGAGTTGAAAATTTAAGTATTTGTTCAAATTTTCGTCTTTTGGTAGAAAATAAAAAAATTCTCTTGAAAATTCATCTTTTTGGTTGAAAACTTAACTATTTTCTTAAAAATTCTTTTTTTTTTGGCAAAAAATTAATTTGTTAGTGAAAATGTAACTATTCGATTTTTGGTAAAAAAAATGTATTATTTGGAGTTGATTTATTGTCCTCAATCAGAATTTGTTTGAATTTAAAAATCATATTTTTTTGTTTGCAAATAAAAATTTGCCAGAATTTGAAACTTTCTCTTCCTAAATTTAAACAAACGGGATTTACTATATTTTTAAATAATAATAGAAAATATTGTAATAAATATAATTCTGACTTGGAACAGGGAATGTTTTGAAATAAATATAATTGTGATTTCATTAAGTAGGAATTCTCTTTTAGAAAATGATTGATTAAACTCCACAAAAAATTTTGAAGGCTTTTTTGCCTCAATTTCAAATTAATTATACTTAAAAAAATGAATCAAAAAGGGACCAGTTTAATTTTGCCATCCTCCTGAAGAAACTATTTGCCAATGGGACTGAAATCGAAAAGATAAATGAGATTAAAATGTGAAAATGAAATTTGAAGAGTGAGAGGAACTTTAGGGCCGTGAAGAATTGTAGTGTCGCCTATTCGACAACAATTTCTTCTATTATAAAAATATTTATTTATTTGAGATTGTCAACTAACGAGCGAATGATGAATTAAGACTAACAAGGGAAACCTACACCCTTCGGAATGCGAGAGTTAGATCAGGCGGTAGCGCCCCGGGGTTGTAAGCGGAAATTCCGGGCTCGATTCCTGCTGCCGTCATTTTTTTTTTACAAACTCAGAGTGCTACCGCCTGATCTAACAGGGAGTCCAAAGACTCCCAGCGCGGTCCCTGTAACGTGCATACGTTTTTTAAAGCCATTTTTACCGAGAATGACTGAAAAGCACGTCTTATTACTTTCCCATATTACAAGTTTGGTAATGACCAATTACTGGGAGGAGGATAATTCCAAACACAATTTCGAAGGGTGCAGGCTCCCCTTTTAAGGGAGTATAAAATGCGACCTGTGTTTTAAAAATCAAAGAAAATGTATGAGATTACGCAAAAAGCGAATAAAACATATCTGTGAGAAAAAGATTTTTGGAAACCTGTTTTAGCGGTAGTGCGTCGGGTTTGTAGCTGAAGGTTGCGGGCTCGATTCTCGCTGCCTACACTTTTTTCAATTTTTGTTTGCATTTTATTTATTAAAATGTTTAAATATTCCATTTTTTCTGAATTCTTTTCCTATTACGCAGAAATAAACATTTTAAGTGCTTTCTTTTGAATTTTAATTAAAATATGTATACATACTTTAAAATGCGAATATTTACGAAAAATTGTATTACAATACAATTACATTCACTTTCATTCTCTTCTTTTTCAACTTAAGTGTTTATGCATTATTAAAAAAAAGATTTTTTGAGAAAAAACTACTATCAAGCGAAAAAGCGACTTTTTCATCGAAAGAAAGTATTCAAAATGTTTATTTATACATAATTACAAGAAAAAAATTAAGGGAATTTAATATTTTAATAAATAAAATACAAAAAAAATTGGAAAAAAGTGTAGGCAGCGAGAATCGATCCCGCAACCTTCCGGCTACAAATCCGAGTCGTGTCCTTTATTTACAAAAATTATGAATTGAAACAAAACAAAACTTCTGTTTGAATTTGACTTGAAGCTGGAAGGTGTTCGAAGTTGGAAAGGAAGAAGACGTTGGGTGAGAAGACGCAACCTTCAGTGCGTCTTCAGTCACGGGCCATTAAAGACGACGCTTCGAGGTACGGGATTTTCTAACGCTCTTTTTTATGATCAATCAATTAGAGTGAGAGTGATCGATGTCGGGCCGCTTCAAAGTTAGTACTGCTTCCAAGGAAATTGAACTCGCTTGACCTTAATGGAGAGCAACAAACGCCGCAAACGTACGTCGAACTCAACTGCAACTGCGGTTATGTTCGGGTCGAGCCGAACGGAAACGAGAGAAAAGTTCCTATAATCTGATAAAAGTTCGATCAACGCGAAAGCAAGATCTTGCTTTTGCGGAATTCCCGGATTCGAAATTTTTAATTAGGAACAAAGGAAGATTTTCATGAAACATGTTTAAAATCTTTATTTTTGCATAATCTTAAAAGAATTTAATATTTAAACATTTTAATAAATAAAATGCACAAAAAAAAAGTTGGAAAAAAGTGTAGGCAGCGAGAATCGAGCCCGCAACATGTTGGCTACAAACCGGACGCGCTACCGCCTGAGCTGCTAGCTCAGGCTCGATTGTTTGCATCATTTCGATCAAGTTATTGAACTGGTGAAGATATTTTGTATTGAAATTAAGGGAAATATAATTTAAAAAATTTCTGTTGTAAACTTTTAATAAAATAATGAAAGTTTATTACCAAACGGTAACGTAATTTTACAATGGATGTGTTTTCACAATCGACGGTGGCGCTCCTGCGGAGCGGCGCACGCGCAGAAGTTTCGAGTTTACAATACCCGTATTGCAAATTTAAATAAGTTCTTAAGAAATATTTTGATTTTAATTTACAATACCTTCATTGTAATTTTACATTACATTTTTATTGTAAAGGTTTCGATAACTACTAACATTTTTGGATACAATTCCCAGGGTGGTCGCAGGTCAGGAAAAACCTAGAAATGAGGAAAAAGTCAGAAATTTTATTGGCCTGGAAAAGTCAGGGATTTTGAAAAAAATTGTATTTTAGGAGATTCCAAGGAATTTTTAATAGATTTCAAAAACTTGAAGGGATAAGAAAAGATTTTAAAGATTTTAGGGTATTTTTTAAAATTTCAGGGAATTTTAAAAAGTTTCAAGGTATTTCAAAACATTTCAAAGGTAAAGGGACTTGAAATATTTTAGGGTATTTTAAAATATTCGAAGGGATTTTTAATAGATTTCAATAATTTGAAGGGATGCCAAAGGATTTTAAAGATTTTAGAGTATTTTTAAAAATTTCAGGGAATTTTCAGAAGTTTCAACGGATTTCAAACGATTTCAAAGGTAAAAGGATTTTAAATATTTTAGGGTATTTAAAAATATTCGAAGAAATTTTTAATAGATTTCAATAATTTGAAGGGTTACCAAAGAATTTTAAAGGTTTTAGGGTATTTTTAAAAATTCCAAGGAATTTTCGAAAGCTTTAAAAAATTTCAAGGGATTTTAAAAGATTTCAAGGGTCAAAGGATTTTAAACATTTTATGTTTTTTTTTAATATTCCAAGGAATTTTTAATAGATTTCAATCATTCGAAGGGATACGAAAAGATTTTAAAGATTTTAGGGTATTTTTAAAAATTCCAAGGAATTTTCGAAAGCTTCAAAAAGTTTCAAGAAATTTTAAAAGATTTTAAAGGATTTGAAATATTTTAGGACATTTTAAAAGATTCCAAGGCATTTTTAATAGATTTAAAAAAAATGAAGTGATACTAAAAGCTTTTAAAGATTTTAGGGTATTTTTTTTAAATTCCAGGTAATTTTGAAAATCTTCAAAAATATCAAGGGATTTGAAAACATTTCAAGGTTCAACGGGTTTGAAATATTTTAGGGTATTTAAAAATATTTTAAGGAGTTTTTAATGGATTTCAATAATTTGAAGGGATAACGAAGGATTTTAAAGATTTTAGGGTATTTTTTTAAATTCCAGGGAATTTTCAGAAATTTCAACGGATTTCAAAACATTTCTAGGGTCAAAGGATTTGTAACATTTTATGGTTTTTAAAAATATTCGAAGGAATTTTTAATAGATTTCAATCATTCGAAGGGATACCAAAAGATTTTAAAGATTTTAGGGAATTTTTAAAATTCCAAGGAATTTTCGAAAGCTTCAAAAAGTTTCAAGAAATTTTAAAAGATTTTAAAGGATTGGAAATATTTTAGGACATTTTAAAAGATTCCAAGAAATTTTTAATAGATTTAAAAAAATTGAAGTGATGCGAAAGGCTTTTAAAGATTTTAGCTTATTTTTAAAAAATTCCAGGTAATTTTGAAAATCATCAAAAACATCAAGGGATTTCAAAAAATTTCAAAGTTCAACGGGTTTGAAATATTTTGGGGTATTTAAAAATATTCGAAGGAATTTTTAATAGATTTCAATAATTTGAAGGGATACCAAAGGATTTTAAACATTTTAGGGTATTTTTGAAAATTCCAAGAAATTTTCAAAAGCTTCAAAAAGTTTCAAGAAATTTCAAAAGAGTTCAAAAAATTGAAGTGATACTATAAGCTTTTAAAGATTTTAGGGTATTTTTTTTTTAATTCCAGGTAATTTTGAAAATCTTCAAAAATATAAGGGATTTCAAACATTTCAAAGTTCAACGGATTTGAAATATTTTAGGGTATTAAAAAACATTCGAAGGAATTTTTAATAGATTTCAATAATTTGAAGGGATACCAAAAGATTTTAAAGATTTTAGGGTATTTTTAAAAATTCAAGGAATTTTCAAAAGCTTCAAAAAGTTTCAAGGGATTTCAAAAAATTTTCAAGGATTTAACATATTTTAGGACACTTTAAAAGATTCCAAGAAATTTTTAATTGATTTGAATAATTTGAAGGGATTTCAAAGGATTTTAAAGACTTTAGGGTATTTTAAAAAATTCAAGGTAATTTTGAAAATCTTCAAAAATATAAGGGATTTCAAACATTTCAAAGTTCAACGGATTTGAAATATTTTAGGGTATTAAAAAATATTCGAAGGAATTTTTAATAGATTTCAATAATTTGAAGGGATACCGAAGGATTTTAAAGATTTTATGATATTTTTAAAAATTGCAAGGAATTTTCGAAAGCTTTAAAAAGTTTCAAGGCATTTAAAAAGATTTTAAAGGATTTAACATATTTTAGGACACTTTAAAATACTTCAAAAAATTGAAGTGATACTAAAGGCTTTAAAAGATTTTAAGGTAGTTTTTTTAAATTCCAGGTAATTTTTAAAATCTTCAAAAATATCAAGGGATTTCATAACATTTCAAAGTTCAACGAATTTGACATATTTTAGGGTATTAAAAAATATTCAAAGGCATTTTTAATAGATTTCAATAATTTGAAGGGATACCAAAGGATTTTAAATATTTTAGGGTATTTTTAAAAATTCCAGGGAATTTTCAGAAGTTTCAACGGAATTCAGAACATTTCTAGGGTCAAAGGATTTTAAAAATTTTATGTTTTTTTTTTTTAATATTCCAGGGAATTTTTAATAGATTTCAATAATTCGAAGGGATACCAAAAGATTTTAGGGTATTTTTTAAAATTTCAAGGAATTTTCGAAAGCTTTAAAATGTTTCAAAGGATTTTAAAGGATTTAACATATTTTAGGACACTTTAAAAGATTCCAAGAATTTTTTAATAGATATCAAAAAATGAAAGTGATACTAAAGGATTTTAAGATATTTTTTTTAAATTCCAGGTAATTTTGAAAATACTAAAAGCTTTGAAAGATTTTAGGGTATTTTTTTTAATTCCAGGTAATTTTTAAAAGTTCCAAAGAATTTTCAAACGCGAAAAAAAGTTTCAAAGGATTACAGAAGATTTAAAAGGATTTTCTCAGATTTGTGAGGATTTCAATGATTTAAAGGGTTTTCAAAATAAATATCAGGAAATATCAGATTTCGTGTAATTTCACTGGGTTTTCAAAAATAATTTAGTGGATTTCAAAGAATTTATTCACAAGAATTGTGGGATTTCGTAGGAATCCAAAGATTTTCAAAGTCTTTGGATTTGTTTGAATTCAGTCAAATTCTTTTGAATTTTTTTTAATTCTTCGGAATTTGTTTGAATTTTTTTAATCTCCTTGAATTTTGTTGTTTTTGTTTGAATTCCTTTTACTTTCCTTGCTTTTTTCTGAATTCACTTAAATTTCTTGAGATTTTTTTTTATTTCACTTTAAATCTTTGTATTTTTTTAATTCTTTTGAATTCCGCTAAATTGTCTTACATTTTTCTGAATTCACTTAAATATCTTTGAACTCTTTAGTTTATTTTGAATTCACTTAAATTCTTTGTAGTATTCTTTTGGATTTTGTAGTATTTTTTTTTTTTAATTCTTTTTGAATTTTCTTCCATTCTTCTGAATTTATTTCACTTGAATTCATCTTAATTTCATGCAATTCTTCTGGATTCACATAAAGTTTAATTCTTTTGATTCTATTGAATTTACTTGAATTCTTTTGAATTCATTTAAATTCTTTTATGTTCGCTTGAATTCACTGAAATTCTTTGAAATTCACTTGAATGCTTTTGAATTCACTTAAATTCTTTTCAATTCACTTGAATTATTCGAATTCACTTGAATTCGTTTACATTTTTTTCAATTCTTTGGATTCTTTTGGATTCAGTTAAATACATTTGAATTCCTCTGAATTTTCTTAAGGTTTTCCGAATTCAATTAAATTTCATTGAACTCTTTAGATTCTTTTACATTATTTTGAATTCACTTAGATGGTGTTCCGTTCTTTGGATTTTATTTGAATTCTTTTAAGTCGCTTTGAATTCCCTTGAACTTTGTAAATTTTTTGGGATTTTTGTAACTCTTTAGAACTTCTCTCTATTTTTCTGAATTTAATTCATGTGAACTCATCTAAATTCACTGGAATTCTTTTAAATTCACTTGAATTATTTTCAATTCTCTTGAATTCTTTTCAATTCACTTGAATTCTTTTTAATTGACTTAAAGTCTTTTGAATTCAGTTATATTCTTTTTAAAAAATTTCTTTGGATTCTTTGGGGTTCAATTAAATGCTTTTGAATTCCTCTGAATTCCTTCAATTTTTCTGCATTCACATAAAGTTAATTGAATTCATTAGATTCTTTTAAATTATTTTGAATTTACTTAAATAGTGTTCAGCTCTTTGAATTTTGGTTGAATTATTTTAAGTCTCTTTAAATTGGGAGAAATTTGCTTGAATTTTTCTTACTTTCCTTGATTATATTTTGGAATTTACCTCAATTTTCGTGAATTCTTGATATTTTTTTATTTCCCATGAAATTTGTAGAATTTTTTGAATTTTTATAATTCTTTAAAACTTGCTTCTATTCTTCTGAATTTCTTTCTTGTGAATTCATCTAAATTTCCTGAATTCTTTTGAATTCAGTTATATTCTTTTACATTTTTTTTTCTTTTTATTCTGTTGGATTCAGTTAAATGCTTTTGAATTTTCTTCAACTTTTCTGAATTCCCTTAAACTTAATTGAACTCTTTAGATTCTGTTAAATTATTTTGAATTCACTTAAACGGTCTTGTGTTCTTCGGATTTTGTTTGAATACTTTTAAGTCTCTTTGAATTATGTTCAATTTGCTTGAATTTCTATTAGTTTCCTTGATTTGTTCTGAATTCACTTGAATTTTTGTGAATTCTTGAGATTTTTTTATTTCCCTTAAACTTTGTAGAATTTTTTGGATTTTTGCAATTTTTTAGAACCTTATTCTATTCTTCTGAATTTATTTATTGTGAATTCATCTGAATTTAGTGGAATTCTTCTGGATTCATAAAAAATTATTTAATTCTTTGGATTCTTTTAAATTCACTTGAATTCTTTTGAATTAAGTTAAAATTGTTTTAATTTTTTAAATTTTTCCCCATTAGGTAAAAAAAATTGAGAAGAATTCAAAGGAATTTGAATTCTACTGAATTTGCTTAAAATCCTCTTAATTTCCTTCAGTTTTTTTTAATTCACTTAAATTTGATTGAATTCTTTAGATTTTTACATTCTCATCTAGAGAAGGTATTAGATTTGTGTAAAATTT
>CAKNYM010049714.1:0-16670 GCA_932195095.1 Andricus curvator
AGGAGTAGATAGGGAATCACATGGTAGTCAAGGGGTCGGTTTGATTATGAATGAAAAAGCAAGATATATGTTCCAAAAACGACTTAAATACTTTTTTTCTCCCCTTTTCAGATAGTTGGAAAAAAATCTTTCTGATTGTAGGATTTATTATAAAGATACGGAAATATACGCTAAAGTAAAGGAATTACCTTCTTCATTTTAAATCAAATACAACTTTAGTCATTTTTATCTGAAGAAGATTGAACATAACATATGGTCGTGGCGAACTTTTGGGTTTCTATTATACGATGAACAGAAACGAGCGTGAAGCGCGAGGTTCACATGATGATGAAACGAAATATCGAGCGCGAAGCGCGAGTGTCGTGATGAGAATGTGTTCCTTAAGGTCGATAGAACCTTAAGTAAATTAGTTCATCTTTTTATGTAAAACTGACATAATTAAACCAAAAGCAGGTCATAGCGATGAAGCTTTAACAGAGTATTAGCCCGCGAAGCGTGCACTAGCGAGGACTCGAAGTGTGAAAACCTAGACGACAAATGTGTCCGAGCGCGCAGCGCGAGGTGAATACATTATCGAGCGCGAAGCGCGAGATAAACATATAATCGAGCGCGAAGCGCGAGATGAATACTCAATCGAGCGCGAAGCGCGAGATCCAACAGGTGCGCGCCCTAGGCGCGCTGAAACTTGCGAGCGAAGCGAGCCGCGCGCGAAGCGCGCTATGAGAATGTGCCCGCGAAGCGGGCGGATTTTTTATTACCTTTTTATGCCTTAAGGAATATCTTTGTCAAATATTAAACATTTATTATTATTTTTTTTAAAGTTTATAAATGTTAAAAACCTTTGGTACGCCATTTTGAATTTTTTACCTCAAATTCATAATCAGCAACCCCAATATACATATACACAGTGTTTTTGTTGCTCTAGGACTTAATCTATTCAATTATTCAAGGTTTTTATAAATATTTGGAAATTATTGCAAAAAAATTTGTTTTTGAAATTACCGAACAGGTTTCTTTGTTTCATTTTTGAATAGGGGAGACCACCCTACAATAGATAATGATCCTACAGTAGATAATCATTAATTATAAGCACAAATACAAGTAAAGTGGTCAATTCTAATTTAATATATTGATACGTATCGTGTATCAACTATTAATTGCATTAAATTAATTATTTTACATACATGAGTATTTTTAATTAATGATTATCTACTGTAGGATCATTATCTACTGTACGGTGGTCTCCCCTACACATATTTAACAATACAATTCAAAAGGTTTTATTGAAATCGGTTGAAAGCCGCCGGGTTCTGAGATTTTTCATCTTTAACGTCTAACGTTACTCCTCTATAGTCAGCTTTATGTCCCAAACAAGATGTGCGCATCTTCATCAGCAGTGCGAACACGTCGCGCAAAGACAGTTTCGATGTAGTCCGCAACCTTGCCTCACTGATGTTCATCCTCAAGCATCACACCGATTATGGTGTTACGTGTGATTTCTCCCAGTTCACTTTCCAGACAGTGTCTAAGAGCTGCCCATCCGTCGCATGCAAAAAATATTTGGTGTGCATCATCCCGTTCTGCCTGACAGTACACACATCTCGAGCTCCTTGCTTTTCCTCTCTTATGAAATTTCCGTGCCCGGAAAAGAATTGTGTTAAATGGTAATTGGTCTCTCCGTGATGACGGCCAAGCTGTGTACTCAGCTGTGGAATCAGACTTGCGGCCCATCTTCCTCTTTGGTCACTATTCCAGCGTTGTTGCCATTCTTCCATTCTTCCACCGCAGCCATCCTACTTCTATAAATTTTCTCTGCCTTAGCACATCTGCCCAAAATTCCGCTTCTTACAACATGATGGACTGGGCCAATGTTATTAGGAGTTGGCACTTGCTTAGTCTCGGGCCATGCACATTGGCCATATGCTTGCTGAGTGCCAAGGTGCTTTATGACTTTATGACTTTATGGCTTCTAACTGCATCGGTACTTGCGTGGTGATGTTCTTTTTCGTTAATCAGCACGAGCTCGGTTTTGTCTGCAGCCAGATTGAGCCCGTGTTTTTCCATCCATCCGCCCACTCGGCGCATGACGTGGTTCAACTTCCACTGGAGTTCCTCCATGGTTCTTGTCGTAATTACCTCTAGTATATCATGTTTTTACCCTGTGAGATGTATCGACCGGTATCTCTATTCTTAAGATGCCACCGTAAGACACATTTCAGAGGTCTGGGCCAAGAATTGAGCCCTGGGCTGCGCCGGCCGTGATAAAATTTCTTCTCGGACTTTCTATAGTGTCGTAGATAAGGACTCTATCTGAGAGATTGCTCTTTACTACAATTATCAGATAGTGTGGTACCTTGAAGCCTTCCAAAGCTTTGATAGTCTCCTTCCACCTAGCCGACTTGAAGGCGTTTCGAACATCCAATTTTGGTTGTAGGGCAATTTTCCCAGTGTATCGGCAGACAGCACTCGAGGCCTTATCATCTTCTCGTAAAGCTTGCCAATCGTCTTCAGTATACACAGAGTGCCAAATGCCGATGGGGAATACGCTTTTCCTTTACTGATCAGAACTAGCTGCTGGACTTTCCACATTTCGTGAAAAAGTCCAGCTTCGAGGCAGTAAATCAACATATCAAGTAGAATCTGCAGGCACGTGCGAGCTACTACTTTAGGGCTTCCGCTCGTATTCCATCCGCTCCTGGCGCTTTTTTATTCTGTAAAGAGATCACGGCTATCCTAAGTCTTTAGTCCACCTCTCTGATCGGATGTGCCAGAAAGACCGCATTTACGATGTTTCCCATGGTTTCAGCTTCCATTTTCTCGCAGACTGATAGTGCTCCAAGCTTTCAAGTAACTATTTTTTATCCTAAGACTCATGGCTCACTATCCTTTTCCTGGCGGAATGTCGTCCAGCTCTGTTCCTTGCTTGATTTAATAGCTATCCTTAGTTCTTTTTTGGCTTGCTTGAATTCCCTGGTTTTTGGGATCTCGTTCGTGCCTCTTCGCCTTTTCCTGGTAGCCTTCCCTCTGCATCTTAGACACTTTTTCCGTAAGTCTGAAATTTCTGCATTCCATCAATAGACTGAGTTCCTGTTTCTGTGCCCTTCTTGTGAGGCATCAAGGCGTCACAGGCTTGGTGTATGAGTCGCATAGTGGCTTCCACTTATGCTTTCGTACCCATGCCAGATTCCTCCAATAGACTGCTCTGCTCTGTGACTGATGTCAGGGATAATTTCTCTGCATTCGTTTTCGCGAGGTCGCACTTTTGGGCTATACTATGGTACATCCTGGATCTCGGCCTCTCTTCTACGTTAAAAAATATGTTTTGTTGGTCGCTTCCAGTAAACTACTCCAGAACCTCCCAGTTCTCCATAAGAGGGGCTATCCCTTCAGATGCCTGGGTGATATACGGAATCATTCCCACGTTTTCTGCCCGTCTGAAAGTTAGCGTGTTCCCTAAAAGCATGACCGGAAGCCTTCGTCTTACTGTAATATCCATTATACGCTTTCCTCGCGAGTCTGCTTTACGCATCCCCCATTCTACTGCCTTAGCATTAAAATCCCTGGCTACAATTACTGCACTTTCAACTTCCTGGATGGCATCTTCAAGCAGGTCCAATTTTTTCTGGAAGTCCTGGATGCCCTCATTGGGCATGAGGTAGCAGCTCACATCTGTGACGCCTTTGCTTCTTACTCAAACGTATCCGTTTCCAAATCCAAGGCTTTCGATGGGAAAATTCTTTGGATTTGGCACCCAGATGGCTGCCGTGCAATGGTTATCCGGGAGCCAAAGTGAGCAGTCCCTGTTCTGGTACTGCTCACTGATTTTCAGCAAATCGATTTCCTTTTCCAGCTCTAGATGCGTCAGGAGGTCATTCGCTGTTTTGCTTCTGTGCATGTTTCCCTGCAGGATCCTTAACATAAATTGGGCTATTTGACTCTGTTATGCGCTTGTCTAAAGACCTGGCACGCGTCTGACCGATGTGTTTGAGGTTTTCTGGTTTTGGCTGCATACTGTTGCAGTGCACGCAATGCAGCTCGGACGTACAAGCGTTTGCTTTATGTCCAACCATACCACATTTGGAGCATAGATCACTGCGGTCCGGTCCTCTGTAGTCTCTGGCTTGATTTTCGTAACTCAGACACTTGTAGCATCAGTCAACCCGTGCGGGCGGATTGAAGCATTTTACTCGCAGTCTTCTTGCTGAGCTCGACGATAGCCAAGACCTGCTCTCTTCTGTTGGGCTTCGTGACCGAGAACTTTGCGTCTCTGGCTTTTTCGCTAAGGTTTCTCATCAATGCTTTCTCCATATCCTTCTTGATTGTGACACAGTCGAGGTCCAGAAGCTCTAGTGTAACTTTAGGAACGAGATTCCTCATGGTTCCCATATCACTCAAATGCTTCTGTACAGCCTCCCCGAAGGCTTAAGCATCCTTCGTCTCCTTTACCAACTCTAGTGAGACGTCTTCGTTTCGGTTCCTGCAGATCGACCTAATGCGGGTTTTGTTTTCTCAAAACTTCATCTTAGCCCTAATACCTTTCGAAATCTCCGCATGAGATTTTCCCTGCATCGACCTGATCAGCACCGCTCTCCGGCGCTGTTTTGTGACCGTTTTCCGGTAGGGCTTCTTATTTTTAGCCGTGTCGTTTGCATTTCCTTTGTTCTTTGCGGTTTACCTCCATTGAGCAGTCACTTCACCTGCTGTTTGGTTTTTGGTACTCTTGACGCATTTTGTTTTTTTTTCTCTATCGGCGTTGTGGCCTGATTTTCTGCTGGACTTGACACTGACCGCTTATTCTTAGACCTGGTTGACGGCATGCTGATACCCTCACTCGGGCTTTTTGCGCACGTTCTAAGGAAGTCGCAGAGGCTATCCATCCCCTTCTTTTGATCCTCGCGCTTACAGTTTAACTGTTGGATGAATTCTGTCATTTGTTCGATGCCCTTTTTTACGACAGTACTGATGCTGTGCTGTCCATCCACGGCATCCGACATTGACAACGTCAGATCAATCATGTTGCCGATTATTTCTAGGATAGACAGCTCGTCCCTACCTATTTTATTTTTTATGGAGGTCGCGCCCTCTATGGTCATCTGGGCTGTAGCTGCTGCGGGTGATTGTGTCTCCATGAATTGTCGCTAGCGCATAGTGCGTGGAGGGTTGGGCCAAAATAGCTGAAAACGGGTATACCTTCGGAACTCAGTCCTACCCCAGTTCCCTGGGGGTCAGCCTACGTCCAACCAGTCCTGAAAAGCGTAAGGACTGGAACTCGTCCGCGGCACTGCAGATTCCAATCTCTGCAGCTCACAATCATTCCCTGAGGAAGGTCCCGCAGAGGCTGGCTTCTGATCCCATGCTGCAGCTGTCACCTTGGCAGTATAAGCACAAATTAACCCCTTGCCACGCTGGTGGATGACGAACATAGGGTGGGTCGAAAAAATTAATTTTTTGAATTTCAAAAATCCACTGACCTAAAAGTTTTTGTATGCTTCAAGTAGTTTATCCTGAAAATTTGAGTCCGATGAAAAAATAATTCAGCCCCTAAAATCTGTGAAAGTAGTATTAAAAATCTGGTAAAATCACATGTTTCCCAGCAAAATATAACATTCAAAATGAGAACAACAAACTTTAACCAGTTAACTGGTGGCTCGAAATCGACGTTGTGTGCAAAAACTGGTAGAAGCAATTAATTCCGTATTCATCATGAAAGCTCATTTCATAAGGATTTTTTTAGGTCGTTGATGACGAATCCGGGGTCAAAATTGAGAAATTCAAAATGGCGGATCCAATATGACGTATCCAATGTAGAGGACTAAAATGCAAAAACCACGTGACTTGAATGAAAGGCAGTACTAAAGGGTTTTTTCAGTCGCTAATGACTAATATGGGATCAAAATTGAGCAATTAAAAATGGCGGATCCATTGTGGCAGATCCAATATGGTAGACTAAAATTCAAAAGTCACGTGATTTGAATAAAAGACAGTACTAAGGGGGTTGCTGGGTTACTGATGACGAATCCGTAGTCAAAATTAAAAAATTAAAGATGGCGAATCCAATATGGCGGACTAAAATGAAAAATTCACGTCATTTGAATGATGGTCAGTAATAAGGGGGTTTTTGGTCGTTGTTGACGAATCCGAGGTCTAAAGTGAGAAATTCTAAATGGTGCATCCAATAAGACACAAAATAATCCTTGCCACAAATTTCACTTGCCACAAATGAGACTTGTCATAATGTGATTTGCCGAAAATGTCATTTGCCGCAATGTGATTTGTCACATCGAACGCAAACTTAGATAGCCGTAAATTATCATATAAAGTGTTTTGAGATATTCTCTTATATTGTAATAATCTTTATTCATAAAAAGTACTCTGCATCATTCAATAATCCTAAATTGCAATGCTCTGTTGGATCCATCGTGCCATCTGCTTAGTGGACAAAATTAATTTCAAATTTGTTCATACCTTAGTACTGACTTTCATTCAAATCACGTGAGTTTTGCATTTGATTCCGCCATATTGAAGGGGCCATTTTGAATTTCTTCATTCTTACCCTGCATTCTTCAACAGCGACCTTAAAGACCCCCTCAGTACTGACATTCATTTAAATCACGTGACTTTTGCATTTTAGTCCATCATATTAGACCGGCCATTCTACATTTTTCAATTTTGACCTCGAATTCTTCATCAGCGATAAAAAAAATTACGTCATACCAATTTTTATCGATATCCATTGAGTTTTGTGGCAGTTATTTCAAGTGCGCATATATGGGTCATTACCAGCTTTGTCACGGATTTTTTCTGCGCATATATGCGTCATTACCAGTTTGGTACACATATTTTTTAGAAATATGGAAAATCAATGATTTCTTACATTTTGTCTGTTTTTTTTCTGTAACTTTTCTGACAACTTTCTGCAAAAAAAATGTGTGATAAAGTAGTAGAACTATATTTTAATGAATTAAAATAGTGAAATTAGTACAAATCCATAATAAATATGATTGTATTATTGACGAGTCAGGATTGAATGTTTTGAGGTCTTCGTCAAATTCTTGGTTCGTCAACTTATGCCCTGTACTGTGCTTTGTTGTCAAAAATGGGCATTTTTTCTCGAGTTAGTTCGGGTACGTATGAATCCGTCTCTATTTTCCGTACCACACACGTGAAAAGATGGAAAAGATAATGAGTTACATCTTTTGAAGCAAGCTGCCTCAGCTCATCGTCAGCGAATTGCATGGTCAACGGAGGTTCAGTTATTATACATTTCTGCCAGTCAATGAGTTAGATTTAATCATTCGCCTCGAAATTCATTGGTGGAACTATGACTTTCCTTACAAGTTTTTGACTTGCCGATTTCTTGGCTGTCATTATTTAACTAACAGCTTGTTCTCTGATGTTTGTTCTCTTGTCACACGAACTAGCAAGGAGGATGTTTTCCGGGTTTGCAGGGTAAGCATTCGTCTGTATTACTTTATCGACAATTCCTTTGAGGTCATCGTCTAAATACCTTGATAAAGATATGCTTTGCCACAGATTTATAGGATCATATTTCACTTTAACGTTCCATTTAATGAAGAACCACATGGGAGCATACACCCGCATTATGAATCCAGTGAGTGATTTTAATTGGGTAGATGGGTTGGATGTCCCGATGTATTTTCAAACAATCGCGTTTGCCATTATCACCCACCTTGCATGTGACAAGGTTCCTGGATCTTGTGCAGCTAAAGTCGGTGAACATTCCCCGCTGTCAACAGCCATTCAGATTTTCGAAAGGTAATCTTGGTCTGTGCTAAGATCACTGGCAGTCACCTTCGGGAAGTCGCATTTGATAGGTTCGAAATCAACAACGGGCAGCATATGACAAGATGGTAAACTCTTTTCAATCTGGCCAGAAAATCCTGAAGGACCAATCGTTTTGCCTTCGACTTCTTCGAACAAGTGACGTAAACCTAGCTCATTGCTGTGTAACTGACAAACTACCCACTGCAGTGGCGTTTAAAGTTTCTATTCCAAGCAACGAATAATACCACTGTATTTCCCAGTATTCGTTGGACAACAATCACATCTGGCGCATGCTAGACTTGGTAAATCAATTCTTTTGTCGACAAGATGATTGTACATAGCGTCTGAAACATTTGCAGCTCCGGTCATTTGCGACGATACGTGTCCTCAGTAGAGAAACCGAGGCTCCTGTATCAGAGAAGTGTGTTCTTTCGCTTGAGTTCTTCTATGCATCGTCCCATCTTCTCCTTCTGTTGCCTTTACGCATTAGAGATATCAATCCTCATCATTCCTTCGTGGTTAACTGTAAGTTTAGAGGCACGTTAGAACTTACAGTATTTGTGTCCGGGCGCTACGTATAAGTTGAACATGATACCCTCGAGACTAAAAATGTCAATTTGATCAAGAAAGTATTTCCATCCCAGTTTTTCTTCGACATGATCTTAAAGAGTATAAAACAAGCTACTTTTTTCAATCGAAAAAAAATGTTAAAAGTGGTGCTTTTTCAAAAACCCATTTTTAATTTTGATTTTCAGAAAACAAAATTTTTCATGAAAAAAATCTTTAAGATAGTCTTAAATTACATGAAAAAAGTTTTTCAAAACACTGTAATAAAAGTCCAATCGGATTATTACAGACATTATATCTAAAGATTGGGGCTCAAATTTACTTGATTATGTTTTCAAATGCTAAATTTTCTTCTAAGCAGGTATGCCCTTGAAATAAATTAACAAATAAATTTGTTGACAAAAATCAATGAAATGCATATTCACGGATTGAAATAATGGCTCGAATAAAATATGAGAGATTTGAAGATGCAAATTATTATACGATTTTATTGTGTAAACTTGTGAGAAACGCAGATATCTGAATGAATAAAAATAACAAGTTACATCAAATACGCAACAACGTCTGCGAATAAGAATGAGAAGATTTGTGAAGCTAAACAGCGCAAGTACGCGGCGAATCTTTTTGCAGGAAAAATTACTAACATATGTATGTTGCAGTGGAGGAATCACGAAGGAATAGTAAGGAATGGTATCACCCTATGGGTTTGGTGAGTAGAGCTGGGACGGGCGACGTCCAAGAATTGGTTACTGCTTGCCACGTATGAAAACTTGAAAGCAAGATCGTGCACATGCGCAGAGCTGTTTTCGCAGTAACGTGTTATACCCACTCCCCTATGTTATATTTTGACATCTCGATGCATATGTAGGTTATGTTCGTTTGTTTAAGTTCGTTCAATACACAAGTTCAAAACTTCCAGCGCGTGTTGACATCGTTGACATGGAAACCGCCAGTGCGCATGTGCACGATCTTGCTTTCAAGTTTTCATTCGTGGCAAGCATTAACGAATTCTTGCACGTCGATCGTCCCACTCCCCACTTACAGGGATACTACTCCTTACTATTCCTTCGTCCGAGGAATATATATTATCATTTTGACACTTTAATACATTAGTAGTGATGGATCTGGGCATTTTTAACAGTGTGTTTTGGCAGATTTGTTTATATTATTATTATTATACCATTGAGCCACTTCCCTTTCGGGGTAGGCGTGAGTCGCTCGGTGAGGAAAGGAGTAACGTGAGGAAGGAGGTATAGATGTTTTAGATTGATCTAGAATTCTCGTCTTATTTATTTGAATAACACGTTCGTTCCGCAGCACTGCTCCGAACCAGGTTGCTGATCAATCTCTCTAGCGATCACCCCAAGTGAAGAGCCTCACAAGGTCGTCACGTGAGGTTCCCCACTCGGGCCCATAAGTATCCAAGGTCTTTTGCTTCAGACGTCATTCACTCTACTGACATTCTTTTTATAAACTATTTGTCGCCACACTTTTCTGTCCTGACATACTTCTCTAGCTTCCTTCACGTCCATGCATTTTTGCATGCAAGCTGTCGTGTATCTATGGCTTCTTATGTCTCTTCGGATTAAGGTGTCATTCACACATTCTAACCATTGTTTCGGCGGTCTGCCTCTGGGCATACTGCCATTTACTTTACTTTTATACACTTGTTTCGCATATTTTGCGTAGGAAATTCCTGTCCATCGCGATAATTTTTCTCTTGCCCTTCGATTGATTCTGTCATAATAACCTTGTCATCTGCGAAAGCTAATCCACGTGCCCTCACTGTTTCGAGATCTACACCTTCTTCGTCGAAGAGGGCCAATCTTACACACTTGTCCATAAATATGATAAATAGCCATGAGGACATAACGCATCCTTGTTGAAAGCCTTGCATAACATCGAACCAGTCACTCAGTTTCCCAGTTACCCTTGTACTTGCTTCGTTACCTGCATAAATTGTTTTTATTACTTGCACGAGCCATCCATTGACTCCGTACTCTTTGAGGACTTCCCAAAGGTTACTTCTATTTACCTTATCAAATGCTTTTTCTAGGTCAACAAATGCACAGAAAACATTCTTTCCTACTCTCAGACTTTTTTCTGTGATCTGTTTTAAGGTACTTCACGCGAGATTTTACTTTTCTTAGGAATTTTCGGAAATTTTCTCAATACATACAGGACATTAGTATGCAACGACCTTGCAATTTTTAACTTAATTTTGAGTCTGTGAAGGTAAATATTATCTACTGGAAACAGTACCTTTTACATGGGTCCCATAGGGAAAACGAGTTAAATTTAGACACTTTTAATTGTAGCATCTGAACAGTTCTTATCGTTTAGTTTAAAAACTAGAGATTTATAGAAGAATCTATAATACAAACCTTTTGCAAAAATTTCAATTTTTTCTTGAGTTTAGTATAAGAGATATAACTTTCCAAAGAATAATTTTTTTATTCGCGCAAGAAATATAGCGCAAGGAAGTACTGACGATTTGGCAACACTGTTTGCCTCGCTGATGAAGACGCTTGTCCACGAAGTAGTATAAGGAGACCCCACTCCCATGCGGTCTTTGGAAAATTTGGACGCATAGATTCGGATTTAGTTAGTTTGCATCGTTCGCAGCGCCGCTTGCGGAAAAGCGTTGAAATACAAGATTTACAAATGGCGTGGCCAATAGTGTAAGCCGGGTATAAACAAACGCATACATGCTTGTCACGAAACACAGATTGTACGAATGTGTTTGCCTGTATGTATGTAGATCTGTATGTATGTATGCATGTTCCCGCAAGAGGCGCTACGAGCGATGCAAACTAACTAAATCCGAATCCACGCGTCCAAATTTTCCGGGAGTGGGATCTCCTTATACTACTTCGTGCGCTTGTCAAATCCACGTGCTATCAAGACATAACCTCAAGCAGCCTCTAGAATCAGCTGAGTGCGGTGTTGCCAAGTTCATTGCATAATTAATATGGGATGTATACGTATATTATAGGTTTGTTTGTTTCGCGACTAAAAGTGTACAAACCTAATCAAAAGTTTTGACGGAAGGTTAGGAGAAACGCAATAGCGTTTTGGATCTGCCTAAGTTTAAACTTTCGGACGAATTTCGCGCGCGTGAACTACTTGATCCGTACATGATCTTCCTGGCATAAATGAACTTTCGACTTCCCATTTATTTTCTTCTGTTATTTTCATTACCCTACGAATTAATATTTTTGAGTATATTTTACTTACGGTACTTAATAAGCAGATACCTCTGTAATTATTGCAGTTGCTTTTATCTCCTTTTCTTTTGTATATTGGTACGATAATCGCCTTTTTCCAGTCATCTGGAATTTCTCCCATCGCGGTACATAAATTTATCAATTCGCACAACCTATGAGGTATGTACTCGCTTCCGTATTTAAGCATTTCAGCGCTAATACTGTCTACACCAGCAGCATTACCGTTTTTCAAGTTTTTGATTATATCCCTAACCTCAGTGGCACAGACTTTTTCAATTGAGTTTTCTGATGCATTGTGTTCTATACCGCAGTTCTGGTGCTCTATGGCTTCATCTCCTAATAATTCTTTAAAACAGTTTTTTAAAGCGTTTAATATCCGGCCTGTATCATATAGCATTTCTCCTTTGCTGTATCTCATGCTGACAAACTCTGTGTTTTTACTTTCCTTCATAGATTTAAATATCAGTTTCTTGCTTCCTTCAAAGTCGTTTTGTATTCTTTTCTCTTCTTCTGTTCTGATTTCATCTTTACTTTCCTTGACTAGTCCTTTAACTTTCCTCTTTTTGTCTCTATAATCATTTTTAAGTCTATTTCTCTCCTAATCGCTAAGGCCTGTGATGTTCAATGTTATCTTGTACGCTTTTTTCTTTTCTTGTCGGGCTGCCTGAATTTCATCATTCCACCACGCATCACCAGTCTTTCTTCCTACAATCGCCGTACCACACACTTCGGTCGCAGTTTTAACAATGATATCCCGTAACATAGTGCATGCGCCCTCTATATCTTTATTGCTTATACGCGCCTCTCAAGTTTCCCTATCTATGCGTTCGTTTATCTTATTCTGAAAATCTATTCGCACTTCCGGTTTTTGTAAATTTTCGATCTTGATTCGCGTTTATTTCATTGTTTTGGTTCTCTTTCTTCTCTATCCCCGTCCTAAGTTTATTTTGGAGACTAGAAGGTAATGATCAGTATTGTATTCAGAACCCCTCATGACTCTTATATTTTTTACTAGTTCTCTTAATCTTTCATCGGCAATAACGAAGTCAATTATACTGTGGTAATTTCCGTTACACCAGGTGTGCATGTGGATCATTTTATGTCGAAACCAAGTATTTGTAATAAAAAGGCCCTATTCTAAGCATAAGCTAATTAATTTTTCCCCGTTATAATTTTTTCTTGGATCTCCAAAATTACCTAGCAACCTTTCTGTATCTGTACCCTGACGTTGGATGCCGACCCATCCCTTCATATCTCCTAGAAGAATGATTCATTCAGTATGATCGCAAGTACTTATTATATAATTTAAAGTGTCCAAGAAGGCGTCCTTGACTTCTCTCGAATCACTATCAACTGGGGCGTAGCACGCTATGATAAATAACCTTCTGATTCCTACCTTCATTTAGCCCACAACAATCTGGTAGATACAAAATCATAATCTCTAGGATGCTGTCTTTCTTTTTTATTCATAATCAAACGGCCCTTGCCTACCATGTGATTCACTATCTACTCCTGACCATGTTTCAAAACCGCCTTTCAGCAACCCATTTTCCATGTTTCTACTTTCGCATCCCTTTTTCTTTGTCTCAGGTACACATCAAATATCTAGCTTCCTTACGTGCACAGTTTCTCGTAATTCTCTTACCTTAATAACGTTCACCCCTCTAGCATTCAAACACCCAGTCTCTATTCATCGCCTGAAACATGGCCTTTACATTTACCGTGAGTATGCATTTCGTCAATCAAAGTTTTAGTCCATTCCAAAATTGTTCATTAAGATAGGAGAAATGTTGTCAAACGGACGGAAAGATTTCGAATCACAATTGCTCAATGCGAATTCAGTGCGATTTTTTCGCTAAGATAGAGCTAGTTGTTCCCAAGTAGTAATTCGGTGCGCTAGTCCCTTTTGACGCTACTAGAGTCATTTTAAAACTGTAATCCATTGCAGAAATAAATGAAATATTTTTAGTTTTCATTGCAATAAATTTTTTCTATCTACTAATAAGTACCAATTACTACTCAAAGTAGCAAATATCATCTCCGGAGAGTCGTGGGACCGGTACCTCTAGAGAAAAAGGTTCTCTAAGTACTTAAAGCTGTTGCCCTTGGTGGTTCGGAACCCACCTTAAGCTGTAGATCCCCTCCTACCATCATGAAAGTGTGTGGGGGGTGTGTAAAGGAATAGGGAAGAGATACAAGAAAAATGTAAACCCTCAGGGGACACATTAGAAGGTTCCATTCAACAAATACTAATATACTAATATAATATAACTAACTTAGACCAATGATAAGGGAAATTAAAAAACCATTTGTATGAAAAAAGGGAAAGAAAAATCCTTTAACAAAATGCTTCTCATCCCTTACACCCAAAACGTTGGACATCTCTTCTTAAATAGATTATAGACTCTAGGAACGACCAGAACTGTAATATTTTTGTAAATTCAATGGTTATGTATACTTCTAGCCAGATCTGACATTAGATTGCCATATAATTTTCCGACTAGGGATGAAGGAGTTTTAAATAACTAAATTAAAAGTGAGTCAAGCGGTAAACATTTTTATTGAAACTTTGAAATTCTTCTTCTACAAAATTTTCAAAATAGAAAAAAAATTGAAATATGCTACCCTTTTGAAAACAATTTTTTTGGCAAACTATCTGAGATGTTCACATTGATTTTTTCGTGTAGTAAGTTATGTTACTTAAAATCAATCAGTGAACTATTTGTTTTAACACATGTAAAAAACTGATATTCCTAATTAAAATTCATATATGCACTTATATGGTCTTCTTACAGAATTAAGTTCACAGGTGAGGAATCTGCCTCCCAATCAGCCTGTTCCTAACATACGTCCTATTGATCAAATCCCAGACCTCATTATTCCTGAAGGTCGGCTAATAAGGTTCAGAAACCTTATCTTTGGATCAGAAAGAAACATGGAGATTCGTCCAATAACGCACCGTGGCCTTATTACTGTATTACGTGAGAGGGACCATGTGATGGCGCACATTAGCATTCGACAATGGGGTGAATTACGTCATCACTATTATGTAGAACAATATCGGCGTCATATACTTGTCACTGGGCCTCCCCGTTATCTAAAAGACGTAGTATTCTCCGTGACTGGAGAAGAGCCAGAATAACCTTTTGTTTGAATGTATCTTTACACGATTTTCTTTCAACGATTTTAATTCAAATAATTTACTCGAATTAACCTATTAGTAACAGTATTTAGTATTATGTTCACCTGTTAGTACTAATCGAGTTTTTGATTTTATTTAACACATATCGTATAATTACAACACTACTATGTGCTTCAACCTATAACTTTTTGATACTAACGGCCTATGTTTAATATTAATTGATAGTAATAATTTACTGTTAAATGCACATATCCAGCTACCGTGCCACGATCTTAGTTTTAAGAATATTACTATGTATATTTTTGTTCCTTAGAGGGCTACTTAGCCCTAGGGACTTTTTCAGTAAATTACATATCAAACAATTAACAAATTTTAAAATATTTCGCCCGAAATATCACTTTCGCAGAACAATGCACACCCCATATAGACCCCATCTATCAAATTCATCTTATTCTCCATCTACTACCTCACATAGCCGTCTTTCTCTTCTCCCTTCTCCCTACCTCATTTCCCTCTGCCTCTTAGCCTCAATATAAAACTCCCTGTTACCCATCTCTTTTTCACACCTGTTTCCCTTTTCATCTGTCCTTTTTCCCTATCCCCTACCACATATCTTTTCTCCTCCTATATCCCCATCCCTTTTCATTACCCCTTCTCCTTCCTCAGATGCCCTTTATCTTCTAATAATTCACCCTTATTCACTCCTTCCTTACAA
Source organism: Andricus curvator (assembly GCA_932195095.1). NCBI lineage: Eukaryota > Metazoa > Arthropoda > Insecta > Hymenoptera > Cynipidae > Andricus > Andricus curvator. Next base: position 15,437 of record CAKNYM010049714.1, read on the forward strand.
GCTCCCAACTTCTCATCACTTCTGATCATCCCAGCACTCATGTAACTTCATGCGTAAAGTGACGCAATATCGCGTAATATTACATAATAGGGCGTCATAATGTGTGAAAGTCTTGTGATAGTGCGTAATAATAGTGGCGTAATACCCGTCCGACTTTTATAATATTTGCATAATGTATGTACAATATAGGAATGACTCCGTACATATTTCTGATAAGAGAGTATATCCCCTCGAGTTTCAATAACAATTTTTTATTTTAAAATGTTTCTACGCTGGAAAAGCCTGCAAATCTATTCAATCTACATATTAAGTAGAAGGATTAGATATTTGAATAATTTTTTTTTTTTTAACTTTTTCTCAGTTGTACCCGGGTTTTCACCATCATATTTTAAACGATGTTTAAAATCTTTTGTGACGATGTTGTATGTACAAAATTAGGAGCATGGTCTAGTTTGGAGTTTGTCTTTTACTGTTGTTATCCTTACACAGCCGCTGTTTCATTTAAGGCACTTGCTGGTTCATCAAGTCAAAATCGGAAATTCACTGGTTCACCAGTGATAACTTCAAACACTGATTCAACCACTGACAATTTCACTGGTTCAACCAGTGACAATTTCACTAGTTCAGTTTGACTGAGTGCGAAATGAGATCACAAGGGGAGGGCCAAACGTGATTTTTATTCGTTTTGACTCGTATTTTTTTAAATGAAAGATTATTACTAGGAGAATTTTTTGCGCATTACCACGTCTGCCCCTTGCGTTGCAAGCTAGTATTTTTAGAGAGGATTGCGTTTTAATTCAATATTCTTCCACTTACCCCAATTTTGAATATTGCTATTCTTCAGAAAGTGGGGTGACTGAATCTTTTTTGTTATACAAATGGTGCTACGAATAAAAATGTGGAAAATGTAAGTAACAAAAGAAAGTTGTGTAGAAAACAGTTTTCACATAAAAATAATGAAAAATTCGCTGGTCGAAATATACTGTTGAGAACATTATTTGAAATATTTATAGCATGCACATTTAATAATCTGATAGATAAAACATTCTACCACGTAATTTTTTAAACTTTAAACTCATTAAGGTCCTATATATATATATACATCTCACGGTTGTGAGACGTGGCCATAGGTGTGATTTACCGCGGTGCTACTGTGGGCTATTGACATTTTGTCGCATGGCAGTTGCTCTTAGTGGGACCCTGCGGTGGTTGTTTAACTTTTTTTTTTCAAATT